>JARFOD010138661.1:0-13268 GCA_031763545.1 Mopalia muscosa
TACTAGCTTAGGCACAAGATGGAAAATCAAATCGTGAATCTGTCCCCTCTTAGACCCTTTTCTTCAAACTATCTTAATAGTGTGGGCGTCAAGATCCATTCATGGATCTCTTGTTAATAACAGTTTTCTGAACATTAAATTTGTGATGGCTCTGTCCTACAGTAGTTTAAATAAGCATTAAGTTTGAAATTTTCTATTATTTTTTTTCTGAGAGAATGGCAAATGAAGCTTTCCAGTAGGGATTTGCTGGCTGTTCTGTCTGGACAAATAGAAAAGGGATTGAAGCAACTCTCATGGGTTTGATTATACAGAAGGCAGGATAATGTCAAACTGGATGAGGAATGAATCGATCAACAACGACCAACATACATTAAATATAGAAACCCACTACTGTACCTTAATAAAATAGTTATTGTTATAAGAACCTCATTGAAATTAAATCTGAGATGAAAAGAATATGTAATCGACTCATATTTATATATAACCCCTCACCTCATCAATCAACATTACCTCAAAAAAGCTGCATTGTAGTTCTAACAAGGGCTGTAAAAAATTGAGCGTACCTTACCAGCATATTAACGGAAAGAAAACAGTTAGCTGTGCTATCAGTTCAACATGATTACATAACTAACAAATCTAACATGGAATCCTTTTCTGCCCAGTTTCTAGGAAAATTTCCCAGGTTCCTATCCCAAATTCTTCAGACCGTAATCAGGGTTCTGAATCAGCTTTTAGCTTGATTTTAACAAGAATTTATGAAGATAGTAATATATTGACATTAGTTTGGGCTTGAAATAGTTTGGGTGCCCATACGTTTTCCGTAACTAAAATGGCTCTGGATACTGCCCTGTTATTATACAAATTGAAATTGAGTTTAAATTGAACTCGAGTATTACATGTTAAGCTGTGACCTAATATAGGAATCTGTAAACCTATGAATCTCTCATTATTTTGTTATATGCCCAGCAGTTAAAGATACTGCCAGAAACATTAATATAAATTAAGTGTTGATAGAATCGTGCAAAATTAATTATTTTCTTCTTCATTATTGCATATTTTTTTAAAACAAAATTAAATCTTTTTATTTGCTAATTAAATGTTTTCTGCATTAAACTGGTCAAATTTGAATGTTTTCTAGTTTAAACCGGTCAAAATTGAATATCTTTTTACCAAATTTAATGTTTTATCCAATCAACTGAGAGTTTAGCTGCCAGTAGATTTTCCCTCTATCCACCCCTAAGGGTGCATAATGTCCAGAGCTAATACTATACACAATGTGTGTAAACTAGTGTATAATTATAGTGATGCTCTCAACCAAGGCCGATATTCACAAAGTTACTTAAGTATTCCTTAAAGTTAAGAAAAACTTGGTGAATTTTCAAACATTATTAAATACATGAGTACCATTTTTCTTAACTTTCTATGATCCATAATGAAAGACTAATTTGTAAGTCAAATTTATAAAATGTCAACTTGATTATTTCACATTTAACTTTTTTCATGATCAAATGAAAGGCTAAAATTTTGCTATATAGTTCTTATCTTCAAGAAATATTTAAGTAGCTTTATGAATAAGGGCCTAGGAAACTACAGGGGCCCATTTAACAAAGTGATATTAGCTTAGGTACATAAAATGTAAATACCCTGATGACCAGTACTAAAGATATAATGTTGTCATGACATTAACATTCAATTTAAGCTGTGACGGCTTTGTGAAATAATCCTCAGGGGTTAAAATGACATGCCAGTAATACCATTAAGCTTTAGTAAGAGGAACAAAGAGGAAGAGCATCAGTGCACATTAAATGCAGCACACCTATAATTAATTACTTAGTGGTATAATTCTCACTTGAGGACAGCATTTCCACAAACTAAATAAAGACCGTGCCTGTAAGCATCTAGATTTTCTCTTTCTAATTATGGCAGATGGGAAGCCATGACAACCATTAATAGATGTTTTCTTGTCTGTGTGCTACTATTGTTCACCGCTAGTCCTTTAAACACATGTACATGTATGTCATGTGTGTCTCCACTGAGCTGACAGTTCTTTGAACATAGACACATTATGGTTTCCTGTCATTCAGTACATCATATCTATACTATTTTGAGAGATACTGAGTGATATGATTCGCTAATATTTCTAATAAAAATTAAGTGTAACTAAGGAAATTAATCAGTAATGACTTGTCAAATTAATATTTGAGAAAATGACCTCTGAAAAAGACACACCTGTTTCCTGGAAGCTTGTAATAAAACAAAGTATAACTGATTGATTCAGATGCATTCCTTTTGAGTTGGACTGTTGTGGGATGTGAGAGTGTTTATCAGTAATATGATTTTGAAGCTTAAGAATACCAAATCTGTGCCTAAGTTTTAACAAAAGTGACACTATTTCAATTCTGTTCCAAAAGTTTGCTCTATTCTTGCAATAGACAAATAAAAGTCAAGTCACCATTTAATACCAGTAAAATGCTGATCGATGAACCCAATACCATTAATACACATTATATTGTATTTATTTGACTGAAACCAAACTGCTTCTGTTAGATGTATCTATTACCAGTTCATCCAGGGTCAAATCTATACTGTTCAATGAATAATTTTTGGTCTTTTTAAGAAAGTGACGTTTAACAGTATTTTTACTATTTTCATTATTTTGGGATTACACTTTCCTAGTTTGAACAGATTCTAGTTCAGAAATTTTCTGAACTAGAATCTGTTCAAACTAAGAAAGTGTAATCCAAAAAAAAACGAAAATACTGTTATGCTGTTCAAGCATAGGCTAAAATATTATCATTTTAATTCATAATTGATAAATTTTGTCTTTGGATGCAGTGTACCGAGAAGGCTAATGGAAGGTACATGTATTTGTATTATATTGATGTATTTGTCTTCAGATAGTGGATACAGATTAACGTGATGGCCTCGGGTGGTTTCCCTATGTCTCAGTCCTATGGGGCAGTTCCACGAGAATCGCTTGTTGATGCCCTGCCCCGCCTGACCCAGGAGACGGAATTACAGAAGATCTTAACAGATGAGAAATTGCGGAGTGATCAGCACAAGATAAACTATCAACAGCTCAAAGTGGAGCATGCCAGGTAGATAACCCTAATATTCATAGTAACAACTTGTGTCTGGGATTTATATATAACTGAAGCCCATTTACCAAGCCTACCTGTGGTAATAATAAAAACTATAAACAGCTCAAAGTGAAGCATGCCAGGTAAGTAACCCTAATATTCATAGTAACAACTTGTGTCTGTGATTTAGATATAACGGGTGCCCATTTACCAGGCCTACCTGTGGTAATAGTATGATGTAAAAAAAAGGTTTCATGAATTTTTTTTTTATAAACTTTCATCACTCAGTAAATTTACAAGACAACTACAACTAGGGATGTTCAATGATTTTAGTACATAAGCCATAAGTTTGACTTTATTCCCAGATATTTCTACTGTTTACAGATTTTCCTTAGCGTTAGGTTTATCGTACATGTACCTGTTATTAAGGTACTTTTTTTGTTACTTTTGAAAGTCAGCCCTCGACATTTGTGCAAATAACATTGTATCTTCATGCTGCTTATTAAATTGATGTAACCTAGTCATCACTATCTTAAGAATATCTGGCGTCACCTACATGCAGCACCCCAAGCAAGTCAACACTTTATAATTATTTAACCATTTAGTATCCTAATTGAGTTAGGGTTATCCTTTAAACTGTGGCCCCAACGACTGTCAGGAGGATCTGTCTAGTGTGTCTATGAGAGAACACTTAGGCTGAGGGTGTCTATGTATAGGCAGACCCAGGTTATCGTTATACAAATGTTACATTTGAAGGTTTCCTCTTTTTCCCTCACTAGGCTGCAGGAGGAGTTTTTAGAGATACAGCACGAGTTACGCACAACCATAGAAGAGAGCAGACTGGTTCAGGATAAATACAAAACTCTGTATGAGCAGACTAGTAGAGAGGCGGGAGATCTCAAGGCTCAACTAGAAGAACTCAGAACAAAGGTCAACAACTCATTCATTTTAATTTATCACCATTCTTTGCATATTTGAAACAACTAGATCTCTACATGAAGTAGGCCTACATTGGAGTGAGACTGTTACGGCACCTGTTCCTCAAAATGATATAATTGTGAAACCATACTTCTATGACATCAGGTCACAATTGAGTTTCTTTTTAATTGTTGGAAATGAAACATGAGTTATCTTTTGAATAATTCTGCTCAAGATGGCACTCACTGGCACAACCTTCATATGTCAATTATTTTAATACAACATAAAAACAAAGAGCAAATTAATATCTATCACTAAAATACTTATTGTCCTTGAACACATAAATGTTTTCATGAACTTATTGGGACAGTTTGGTTTAAAATATATCCATTGTATCAGCTGAGGAAGGTTTTGGCTGTAATAGAGCATTTAGTCCTCACATTCGCTTTACTGTTGTGCTGCTTACTGTTTGAAGAACGCCCTCATCAACTAAGTGGAAAACCCTCTAGATCAGTGACTGATTTGAATTATTCAGTTGCAATGTATTAATTATTAAGTTTTCAATCTTCTTTACAGATTATCACTCCTCAGAGATTAGAGATAATCCGTCTCCAGTTAACAGATGAGATAGAGAAGCCGTTCAAAGAGAAGTATAAGTCCCAGGAGAGTCAGATTGAAGAGGGCACGTCCAGTTATAACAAACTTCGTTATGAGTATTCCTTTCTCAAATCAGAGTATGAACACAGCTTACAGGAACACCAGAGACTGGTAGAGGAGCTCAAACTTCAACATGAGGCTGAGGTCAGTCCATCAAATCAAACAAACTTATCTGCTTTAATGTATAGTCGCTAATACAGAAATTAACCCGGATGATTCCAAAATTGACATTTATCAGAGCCCAAAACACTTTCTCATCAATTTTAAGATAACAACTTGATAGGAAATTGAAGGTGGCTAATGCTATGAAATGTAAAAAATTAAAAGCCTTGTTATTTTAAGTAACATATTGCACCCTCTAAATTGCAAGTTACTGTTTCAGGTGTCAAATGTACGAGAAGAAAGAGAGGCCGTGGTCAGTAAGATACAATCTGACATCAGCCAGGACTCACAGAGAGTCCGTGTCCTTCAGCGGGAGAATGCTCAGCTGCACCTAAAGGTTAAAGGTTTGATCTCTGAGTTAGAGGAGATCCGAGCCCAGCGAGAACAGCTGGGTGTCCATTCAGATCAGGTGTCCAGAGTACAAGCCAAGCAGATGGTCACACACTCGGCCAATATTAAATCCCTAGAGGTGAATATTAGTCTAGATGATGTTAGGAGAGGACAGAGCTATAATCCAGGATAATCCCTTACAAACCACTGATTAATCAAACCAAACTACAGTGTTTATAAACTCCAACTGATCTTTTCAAGTAAATCACTAGTACATAAAAAAATATGTTTGTCCTGTACAATAGCTTAAGCCTCAGATAAATTAGTTTGAGCCAGAAATTGCCAAATAAAACTGTATGTTTTTTACTGTAATATTAAGATAACCCTTGGAAAATGAAAACAACCCAGCTTAAAGTTTAAAATTACAAATTTTACTGGAAATAATATCACCATAACAATGACAAACCTGAACCAAGCAAACCAATCAAATCCAACCAACTACAGTGACAAACCTGAATCAAACAAACCAATCAATTCCAAACAACTACAATGACAAACCTGAATCAAACAAACAAACCATATCACTATAAACACAAGACTATTCCGTTAAGGTTGATACCTTTGACTACAGCATTCAGTTGATGAATAATTTTTTTTTTTTTGGGGTAGGCTGAGCGTGATTCATTACGTAAACAATTAGAGACAGTGCAGCGTGAACTGATGACCTCTGTGGACTCGCAGACTAAGTTCACAAACCGAATCCATGAGCTAGAGAAGGAGAATATGACAATGAAGAATCGAGTAGAAGAAGTGTTACATAAAGGGAAGGTCGATGTGACAGATATGAAAATGGAAATGTTAAAACAAAGAGGGGATTTAGTCAGAGAGCGAGATACCCTACATAACAAAGTGGAAGGTAGGTTTATTTGAGGCACTACTTATAATAACACCAACCTGTTTAACGTTCATTTGCTAGTATGGATTATTGGCTGAATTACATCCCAAGCAAATATTTTATAACCAACAGGTGTTGAACTATATTCTGATCTCTTGTTCACACACAGATTTGTTACATCAGTGCTTTTTATTAATATTTAGTGATAATCATTGAATGATTTAAGGACATTAGACATGGGCTGGGATAGTGTCAGACACCTCTCCATCAATCAATCAATCTCAAGAGTAAGTGGCAGGTGCTTGGAGGGAGCTTCCTGTTGCCATGCTGCTTTTAGAGCTTAAGTGGAATAGTAAGCTGACATGATTGTGATGTCTTTGTATGGTTCTGGGAGTGTCCTGTATTTGTCCTTTAATGTTGTTGGCGGGCAGTTGGAGGGAGCTTCATGTTGCCCTGGTGCTCTCAGCACTAAAAAACTATAGCAAACATGTTTGTTAACACATAATTATTGTGGTTTGCTCAGATTTGAAAGCTCAGTTAGAGATCTCTGGCCACAAGATTGACCAGCAGGAGAAACTATTGGTCGAGAAGGAACGTGATGCAGTACGGAGAGTTCAGGGAGCCCGTGAAGAGGAGTTTCTTAAAACAGCTCAGGCCGAGAATGAAAAGTAAGTGGTACTTCTACAAACAAACAAACAATGATCATGCAGCGGAATTAAAACAAAGACGTTATGAACTGCTTTCACTAGATTGCAGTCCAATGAGATTAAGGCAAAATCATGTTAAAGTACAATCAGGGTTTGATTGAGCTGCATCACAACATGATATGAGTTGTTGTTCACTATTTTTCTGTACAACATTGCGGACAGGCTAAAAAAATAATGTCTTTAAGGTATTTTGTGTAATAGGATTATGTAAGTGAATTTTGGGATGGATTATAAAATGAATATTTAATTTACACCTTGCACATATATTGTGCAAATTCTCATAATATGACATCGTGGAAATGATTTGAAATGTAGGAAGTTTTTCTACTAACCATCTGCAGTGACTGCAATAATTACCATAAATAACCAACAAACACAAATATAGGTGTGACCAGGTGTTTTGTCATTTATAAACTTAGTGGTTAGCATGTGTGTGCTTACTTATCCTACCTCGATATACTGTTCATGAAATCAAGTCTGTCTGTCAACCATGAGGTATATGAGTGAGTCACATGATGTGGCTCCTGCAATCACTGAGGTGGTTTTTGTGAGGTTTCATCCGGTTTTGGACTGTAATAAGGCTAGGAACAGTGTGAAATGATCATCTCACTGACATCATTTATTTGAAATACCTTGAGTATGACATCAAGCCTCAATAAAACAAACAAACATTATCACTTTATATTGTCATATACTCTTTAGTGTGGTTTTTTTACCTCACAGACTGCTGTTGGTATTCAGTTGTTAGCACATCTGACTACTGATCCTCTATCAATGTACAGGTAGGCATTTAAGTGAGGCAGCACGAGGACTTGATAATCTGTCTGTATTTAGGTGAAATACTGCGGTGTACAACTTTAAACCCTAATCAAATACTCTGTACCTCATATTGATTTGTAATGATAGCGTCAAAATAAATTTGCTTATTTTCTCCCAGGTTAGAACTAGAAAGTAAGTTGCAGGGAATAGAACGAAGAAGAATTGATGAAGAAACACAGAAGGAGGCAGATAGAGAGAAAGTAGAAGAACGAATAAAGTTTGCTAATGATGCTAAAGAAGCTGCAGAGAGAGAGGCTTTAGTTCTCAGGTATGTCATTTACATTTATAAATTTAATATAAACTTACAGTAGAGGACTGGTTTTTGTAACCCTTTAACAGATTAAATTTCTGCACAGCTTCTTGCAAATCACTGAGCAATATAGAGTTCTGTTCATTTTTTTCCAAAGTTTACTTCCAGAGTAAAAAATGTGGCCATTTTGAAAATTATCAGTTATTCTGGCCTTTATTTTTTAACTTCTAAAAGTTTCTTTGCATCTACATTTTGGAAAATTACAGATCAAGTTTTGCTAAGTTTCTTGAACAAGTTGGAACTGTAGGGGACTAACATGTTGTATAAAATACTTTGTTGGGGTTAGTTTGTTACCCAACACATTTCACATTTCGCATAACAGTGCTTGTCCTAATGTGCACAGAATATATATTTGACCAATTTAAAGGCTGCTTGGAAAAGTCAGCAAAATTTTGTACAAAACAAAAAGATAAGATTTAACTGCTCATTTGTAACTGTACATTTAAAGTAGTTCTATTTGTCACTATAATCAGTTGTTTTGTATCTTTGTCTTCAGGGCACGTGTTCAGAATCAAGATTCAATTCAGAGTCAATTAGAGAGAGAAAGGGGAGAGAACTCAGAGTTAAAATCCCGGATCAATCAGCTGGAGACGGAAATAAGTGCTCATAGCTATAATGAACAGGGTGTGATAGATACAAACTCTAAACTAAGAAACAATGTAGATTTGTTGAAGGAGGAGCTACGAATGACCAGAGAACAGTTAACTAGGGCTCAGGACAGTAATGATAAAGTGTTGGCACAACAACGAGCCTCATGGCTTGATGACAAGTCTCAGATAGATTCCCGACTTCTTGAGCTCACTGGACAGAAAACTCAACTCAATAGTAAATTAACTAAAGTCACCGCTGTACATAAAAAGGTAAGTGCAAACAGATTTATATAGCCAGTGATTGTTGACAGCACTGAGCTAACAGACCACAAATCAACTGGAGGGTCTTGTTCTTTTTGCGCTGGTTCTTTCTAAAAGTGGGGAGGGGGTATATACAAAGTTGATTTGTTGTTATGCCCTTCATGGTGAATTCGCAATAGTTTTCTTTTACAGGTTATGTGACACTGGCACTTAAACTTATGAGTGATATAAGGAAATAAATCCCCAGTCAAAACAAATGTCGTGTTCATTCACAATGAAGTTAGATGCCAGTCCTACCGGTTTACAATATCAAAAAGCCGCATGAACATTGACGTAGATGTGATATGTGGCTCTCTAGCCTACATTTCAGTACATTATTGTTTCTGTTACAGTACAAGAAGAAGTGTCATAAGATCATGAGCAACCTTAAAGATAAAACACAGATACTGGAAGCTCAAACAGAAGAACTTCAGTTAGAAAAATTAGCTCTACAGTAAGTCTCCTTTCTTCAAGGAAAGATGTTTCAGTCTTTATCAAAGTAAATTGGGAACTGTTCTGAATTGCCTTAAAAGCTGGGAGTTATTTTATCTCAAATATTGTATTGTATTGTATTGAATTGAAGTTGTATTAGGACTTCTTGAAAAAAAGATTTTAAACTTTTTTAATAGATCAGTGTTTTAAGCAGCCGTATATTTTGTGTTACAGGAAATCAGTTCCGCAGGACACTTACAACAAGCTGAAGAAACAGTTAAAAGATTTACAGAGACGTCACAATGAATTCCGTAACACTTTATTAGGTAGCAATGTACAGCAGGTGTCAATAGGTGACATGTCATTCGGGATGATTTCTATGCAGCTAGATACCTCATTACCTCAGTTCACCTATACTGAACAGGTGAGTGTACTATAATATCTATTAGTATCTGTCTATGTGATTGCTTGATTTATTGACATTTCAGCTTATTCACTAAATTAACATCAGTATTTTCTAAATAGTTATCACAACTCGAACCACTCATTAGCTGAAGTGGTGTGATAAAATGCTCTGGGGGACAAATAATATTGTTAACAAGCAGGAATTGACTTGATTACAGACCGCCTGGAAGTCTGTCAACCGTGGATCTCACAACAGATTGTTATCATATATCATAGGGAACATATATTTACTGTAATATCTGTCAGGGAAATGACAACAAATAACAATGTTGGGGAATGCAAATAGCACAAGCAATTCATTGAATAGTGGTTTAAAACTGAACCGGTCTCTGGCCTGCTTAAGACCCATAATGATATAAGTATTGTCTCCTTGTTATTATATTGACTACCTGTAGTTTATAGAGTAGGACGTTAAACACCAATCAAACAAACAATGTAGTTTATATTAAAATCATTTATTTAACTAACAAGGATTACTAGGGTGTACCCTAACTCACTAGAGCTACCAGGTTGTTCAGCAGGTTACAAAAAATGTATTTTGATTTTATTAGTCAAATGTTGTGTTTGTTTTTTTGGTTGCTGAATACTGACCGTCTACTGTTGATTATTTTTTCTCAGGAGAAGCGTCACCAGGAAGATTTACGATTGTTGAAACAGAGATTAGACACCCTGGATGATCATCAACAACAACAGCTAGCGGAGTTCAGAGAGATTGCTCACAGTACATTGATTAATGATAGCAGGGAAAAAGCAGATGAGGAAAAATTGTCTTTATAACACTGCAGGAAACAGAATAAATACATAATACAATGGACAATAAAAAAAGGAATGAAAGTTTATCATACATACAACCATGAAATTCCATCCTTTCAACCAAGTAGAATTCTAATTAAAGTGTTTTTTCTGGTAAAAAATAAAAACAGTTTTATCTTACGAAGTGAGATTACCGTCCATTGTCCCAATATCTCTCTTCTAATTGATTGGTGAAAATTGATACCTACTATTTATTGTTTACATTTTACATGTATGATGTTTATCTTTGTCCATGTTTTGTTTTTGAGGTATTATTTGATTGAGAATAATCAGATATGGTTTTAAGTTTGACTTTGAACACCAAGAAGTTGTTTTAATTTTATCATAGGACTGGTCCCCTTTTATAATCATATCATTTTGTTTATCCTTATTTTTAATTTATTAAATATTGTTTTGTTTATAGAATAATAGAATAAATTCCTTCCTATTGGATAGTTGTTCATTATGACAGTGCCTGACAACATTTTATAGTTGATATGAATTTTGAACTTCTACAGTTAAAATTCTTCATCTTCTGCTTGCTTGGGAATAAAACTGTCTTTTTGGGCTTTCGTTAAACTAACTTGAATTCTGTAAATGAAGACCATGACATGACACCTTGTGTATTATGATTTACAGATGGGTGTATGTGACCACAGGTATATCTCGGTGATTTACAGAATTTGTTGGAAGACTTGGAACATTCAAATTGTCTCATTAACTAAGAAATGTGAATGTCACTTAAACAAGTCCTAGCCATAATTAACCTCCCACTGATTATTTATATGAAATTAATAATTGTTTTATCAAGTTTTTCACCAGTATCCATTCAGTTCAGAGTAAAGAATACCTGTCTAATATAGTAATGTACAAGACACAGTGACTTTCTGGGATGACCTCAATACCGTGAAATTTTATAACTGTTTATAACTCGAGTGCATAAATAGTTTTAATCATGTTATAGAGCATGTAATTGTAACTGCCTTATCTGTCTCCATATAAATAAAATATGTTATTTTCTGAATTTTATTGTTGTGTGATTTTAACTGCTATTTAAAAGCAGATGCAGTTCACATTTTATTATTAACCAGGAGTTGTGATAGGCTTTTGTCCTGATAAGCTTTAATCAGCTCTATTTGTTGCAAAGTGCCATCAATAATGATCCCTCTATTAAGGGAGATCCTACAATGCCTTTAATAAGGTTCTTCTATTTTTAAGTGAGACTATAACGTTTCTCTATAGAGGGAGATCCTAAAAGTGTCTTCAATAACCTTCCTCTATCAAGGGAGATCCTAAAAGTGTCTTCAATAACCTTCCTCTATCAAGGGAGATCCTAAAAGTGTCTTCAATAACGTTCCTCTATCTAGGGAGATCCTAAAAGTGTCTTCAATAACGTTGCTCTATCAAGCGAGATCCTAAAAGTCTCTTCAATAACGTTCCTCTATCAAGGGAGATCCTAAAAGTGTCTTCAATGACGTTCCTCTATCTAGGGAGGTCCTAAAGTGTCTTCAATAACCTTCCTCTATCAAGGGAGATCCTAAAAGTGTCTTTAATACCTTCCTCTATCTAGGGAGGTCCTAAAGTGTCTTCAATAACCTTCCTCTATCAAGGGAGATCCTAAAAGTGTCTTCAATAACGTTCCTCTATCTAGGGAGGTCCTAAAGTGTCTTCAATAACGTTCCTCTATCTAGGGAGATCCTAAAGTGTCTTCAATAACGTTCCTCTATCAAGGAGGTCCTAAAGTGTCTTCAATAACGTTCCTTTATCTAGGGAGGTCCTAAAGTGTCTTCAATAACGTTCCTCTGTCAAGAAAGATCCCAAAAGTATCTTCAATAGCGTTCCTTTATCAAGGTGATCCTAAAGTGCTTTCAATAACATTCCTCTGTCAAGAGAGATACTAAAAGTGTCTTCAATAACCTTCCTCTATCTAGGGAGGTCCTAAAGTGTCTTCAATAACCTTCCTTTATCAAGGGAGATCCTAAAAGTGTCTTCAATAACCTTCCTCTATCTAGGGAGATCCTAAAGTGTCTTCAATAACCTTCCTCTATCAAGGGAGATCCTAAAAGTGTCTTCAATAACCTTCCTCTATCAAGGCTGATCCTAAAGTTCCTCTATCAAGGGAGATCTCAAGGTGTCTTCAATAACCTTTCTCTATCAAGGGAGCTACTAAAGTGTCTTCAATAACCTTCCTCTGTCAAGGTGATCCTAAAGTGCTTTCAATAGCATTCCTCTATCAAGGGAGATACTAAAAGTGTCTTCAATAACCTTCCTCTATCAAGGGCGATCTTAAAGTGTCTTCAATAACGTTCCTCTACCAAGGGAGATAACTATATCAAGGGTTCCTTAATAAACAGAGATGTTACTTGAATAGCAGGGTGATCCTAAAGTCCTATGAGTAACGTTCCTCTATCGACCGTTTGACCTTTATGTTAATCATTGTAGAAGTGTATAGTTTTGGTCAAACTTGGCAGTGCCCATTTTTGTGATGAACAAGTATTCAATCTTTGTTTACTGCTATCTGTCGAAATGTCAATCGAAAATATAGGGGTTACGTAGTAAAATATTAGCAACAATCCCCCCCCAAACACACACACACTTTTAAGCCCTTAATCCAGAATATTTGCCAAGGTGATCGCCTGTAGTGGTTTTATGAAGAGTATATGTCAGGTTGGTCGTCCATAGAGGTACTATTCATTTCTTTTATTCATATTTATTCATCCGAAGTTGGATCAACAGGATTAAATCCAAATAAAGATCATTGGCTAGCATTATTGTGGGAGGAAAACTGGGTAGTAAATTAACCCAGAAAAC
>JARFOD010138672.1:0-13267 GCA_031763545.1 Mopalia muscosa
CAAGGGTATTTCACTTATATGACGACGGATTGTCCACTTCACACTGCACCTAGCCTTAATACGGTGGAAAACCGGGGGGAAACCTCGTAAAAACCACCGGAGCCGGAGCCACAATATGTGACTCGCTCATATACCTGAGGGTCGACAGGCGGACTCGAACCGGTGAACAGTAAATCGAAGCAGGCTCAGTTTTGGAAGCGTGCACCTACCACTAAGCCACAGGCCGTGGGCCTATCAAGCATACGAAATAAGGTCATAGAAAAAATTTCACCCCAAAGCATACAATGATATCTCCATTTTCAAATTCTTGTGAATTTGTAACAATTTTCATGTACCCATTTCCTTCAGAAAATGTACTTTCATTGACAGGTTGATTCATTGGTGTATTTTGCCGTGTCTTATATAGCGGAGGTGTATTCCAACAATACTGAACAACACTGGCACAACCAAGATGTGAAATGTTATAATAAAGTTGGAAAGTTAACATTCCCCCAGTGCAAAGTAGAGACACTATTGCTACTCTTAAAGCAAATTACCCTTAGCAAGAGGGTCCAGTGTTGACAGAAAAAAGCTCTACTACATTTGTCGATTTGGCACCCCTTTTGCAATACAGTTGAACAATCCAAGCCAAAGCAAGAGCTTTAACGGGTGACATTTTATCAGAATTCTCTATTCCAAAATCATCGTTTAATAGCTCTCACGTTTGTATTAGGCAAAACCCAGATCAGAGTTAACATTAAATCAGGTAGATAACATTGTTGTTT
Source organism: Mopalia muscosa (assembly GCA_031763545.1). Lineage (NCBI taxonomy): Eukaryota > Metazoa > Mollusca > Polyplacophora > Chitonida > Mopaliidae > Mopalia > Mopalia muscosa. The sequence goes on from JARFOD010138672.1 coordinate 765, forward strand.
GTTTTGTCAGTTGTATACAATTGCCATTGCTGTGTTTGTCGATTTACAAAAAGAAACATGGAATAACGCTTGACTATGTTACCAGTGCGTTCTCAGCAAACGAAATTGTAGCTTAATATCGGCGATAGAGTATAAGGAAGAGGAGTGCATATATCTTGAGTGTGTGGTGTTGAACGCGAATCAATCAACTTTACATAAAATCATTGTCTTTTTGTTCGTTTTTAATTAGTCATGTGATGTGTCCTACGTGCAGGATCGCAGATTATTTTTGTTTGATGTGGTTGGAGATTTTAAAGATTGCAGTCGTTTCCGGAAGGTCAAGCAATCAAATTCGTTGTTCAGTGGGTGGGAACAGCTCGAGCTTCTTCCTAAAATTCCACAATGAAGTGAGGAGCATCAATCTTATAATCGTGTATGTTAAAACAGTAACAGCGGGTTGTTCACATTACTGATTCCTGGCTACTGGGTGATCTTGGGTGCAAACAGGATACAGTTTGATTGCTTTCGATGCGGATGAATGATGTAGAGAGTGCAATCATTTCATCACGTATCCATTACTAAACATCTTCGGCAAGTAACATGCTGTCGTTCCTCAAAATCCTATTTCGGTCCTTTTACTTTCGGTTTTGTCCGTTTGATTGGGGTTTAACGTTGTAGTCAATTAGACTATTTAAGACGAAGGATTGTCCACTGCACACTGGTCCATGCCTTATTACGGTGGAAAACTGGGAGGACACCTCGTAAAAACCACCCCATCGATTGCAGGAGCCACAGCTTGTGACTCAGTCATATACATGATGTTCAACAGACGGACGCGTCCTGTGAACGTAAATCGAAGTAGGCTCAGAGAGCGCATTCGCTTACCACTAAACCACGGCTGCGGTACCCGTTTATTTTCGGATATTTCGTTTATACGAATCAGAAAAGCTTTCTCTTGCACCTTAGATCTGAAGGCATCAGCGCAACATGACCCTGACATCCAACTGACACCAAAACTATGATATGACAGAAAACATATCATAGTATGTGTTTTATGTGTCCGATGCTCCTATCTATTTGTGGGATGTGTGCAAATCTCGCTTCAAATAAATTGCGAAACCAACCGTTATTTAATGTACTACACTATCGCAGAGATATGTTGGGCTACTGAGTTCATTCCATACAACTGATTATCTATTTCCCATTAGAAAAAAATGGAAATACAACTGGGACTCTGTGCATTATAGACAGACTTTGAACACGGCCAGAATGTAGTAGAAATCTACTCGGCGGAATACAATGAATGTGACTTGCGTCACCCAGACGTAATACGCCCTTTGAAAAACTTCTATTTTCGGCTGTTACAGCCATAGGTACAAAACAATTGTCGTTTGAAGGCATATCCGTACGGACTTTTCTTCAATCGTATTATTTTTCTTTTGAAGGATCAGCCAAGCAACTTTTTCCCAGGGGATATTAATCCAAATGTTGCTGCAACTATTTCAGACACAATGACACAGGTTTAGAAATGCATGCCAACCAAGAAAATTTGCTAGCACACTCAACTCGACGAAAACAGAGTGTCCTATAAGATAGTATGACGAAGTCACAGAAAAACATTTTCAACTTCCACTTTCTTGTTACCAAAGTCAAAATCCTTATACTGAGATATATCACACCAGTCCATTAAGTAATACTGAAGGGTATGCCACTTACTAAACCACTAGATTGGCATTTAGAGGAAAACTGGACAGAGGCCTGTCAAAACCACTACACGATTTCCACAAAGAGTGGAATACTTCTTTTGTTAATCTTAGGTAAAAAGCATGGGCTAGTCACTGGATTCATTTGCGGTATAGTGTAGGGGTTCGTTAGTATGTTGAATATGAAGTATACTTGCTAAAGAAACTATTTCAATTTTTTTTTAGATCCCAGACAAGGTAACGAGAAGATGGAGAAAAAATTCGCAGAACAAATTCAAATTACAAACTAAAGATATGTAAACGAAACTAAAATGCACGACTGATTTCATACCCAGAAAGTAATGACACAGCAGGATAGCAGCATCTACAGTAAGTACTTCCTTTTAAGAGATGAAAAGTAGTAGTTAAACGAATTCCCTTTTGTTTCATCTGTTTTTTTTGCTGTTCTATCTCATTATACACAAATAACGTCTCTTTAGAGATTTGGATCGATAGGAAATGCCTTGTCTGGACGTTTGCAGTATGTTCCATTCGCAATTCATTCCACATAGTTATTTGGGTAGTGTTTTAACCAGAATTAATCCAGTATGTTCGGAGCACCATTGCCTGATATTCCCTGATAAAGCATCCGCTTTACGTCGGTTCTTCTTGGTGTTAATCCAAACCATGTGATGTATTCATTCCGTTCTTTTTATTAATTTAATTATTGAGTCCTTTATTTTTTTCGGGTTATATATCAGGTGTAAATTGAATTCCTGTAATTATTCATTTATTTGTTTGTTCATTTATTTGTTTATTCTTTTATTTATTTCGGGTTATGTATCCGGTCTAAATTTAATTCATTTACAATCTAAGTAGCGTATAAAAAATAGTAACACTCTAAAACAAATTGAGAAAACCTGGAAGTTGAATAAAACCATTAAAATGATCTTGAAGACGTTAACCACGTCTTTTAGAAATATAAGAGCATCATTTATTCAGGATTCAAACTCATGAAAATTTAGGATGCATGTAAACTGGGTAAATCCATCAAATATCTGTTATCATTTTTGACAACTGTTTTAATGATCTAGATTGTGACTATTGAATGATACTAAAGGAACGCCTTCATGTGTAAGAACAAATATACTTACCACGAATGGACAGAAGGAGTTTGGAGAGAACGAAAAAATAAAACTTCAGAGCCAGTCAGATCGCAACATCTACAACATATCCAACAAGATAAAGGTATAACTACGAATTCGAATACCCTCTCAGTATTTTATATTTTAGACAATGTTCACATTTATTCTACTTAAAATATTCGGAGTGACCTACATGTAGATTATTCAACACTGAAAGCGGAACTTTTCAAAGCCATATTTTCACAGTGCACATGTAAATGCAGTACTCATCATTAAAATAATCATCAATTAATACAGCTACTAGAGTTGTGACAATTTAGGTGATAAGGATATACGGGTAGAATCTTATCTCCCTCCTATGACGTTTCCTTCAACGGGAGTAATATGTTCAGATTGAATTGCCAGGTCAAGGCAGAATCACACAAGTTTTTGCACTTTCTACTGAGAAAATATTTTCACTGTAAAGTGTTTGATGATATCTGACAGTGACCCGACGTTTATTTCACAGTCTAAAACCCACTGATAGCAGTTAGGCTACTTCATGTCCAAACATTAATCAAGAACGTCTGGGCGATCTAAGGATCGGTCAGCAGTGTGTTTTGTAGACATTTACCATCATCCACCTCAATCAGCGTGCATTCGCTCTTAACTTTTTACTACCCCAAATGTGGTTGATTCGGCATGTTTGTTTGTATGTATGGTAATTAACATGGAATATACTATATCCCAGGATTAACGCCTCAGTGGTATTTATTTACTTAATGATGGACTGTCCTTGTACCTCTGCCCTACAAAAAAAATGGTGGAAAACTTTGTACAAAAACGGTCTCCGCGATAACCTGGTGTGATTCCATCATATACTTGATGTTGACTACTAGACGAGAGGCTGTGAGCCGTACATCAAATGGGGATCAGTAGTCCGACACGCTAAACCACAAAGGATTGTTTGTTTGTTTGTTCTGTGGGATTCTCCTAAATGGCTATGGCTCATTATTGGCTACGCTAAACTAGCTTGACGTTCATTAAACTGCTGCACGCATGCCTATTACCATGTACTGTCGTTAAAATGCCCCACGATTCTTGGTCTGTATCTTTAATATCATAAAATAACCACAATAAGTCAATACACTAAAATTTGCAACTGTAATAAGCAGTTAAGTTGGCATGAAACACCAACCGTTTTTCGGCATGCCCTATGATATTGTTCTGGAGACAAAAACCGATGCATAATATAAAGGCTAAAATATTATCCGCGAAATGTTTTGATCACGTGGTATTTTAGTCACGCGATTACACAAAGTTACAGGTCCGCGTTTCGTTTGTGATTCGCGTAATCGTTCGTATCATTGACCAAGATGATATTCATTTAAAACTTTATGTGAGATTATTGTAAGAATGCTTGTGTCGCATTTAGTATCCGGGATAAAATCTCAGTACGAAAATTTAAAACGGCGTGACGTCATTGACATTGCCGCTGTGTTTTTAAAGTTTCTCTATCGAACGCAAAATAAAGTAAGGCTTAAAACTGTCTTGACTTGTTCGACTGTAGCCGAACAATCGGAGTGCTAAGGAATAGCCAAACAGCTTTTATTAATTTAACTTTTTTTTACAGGATGCACGGAATAGGGATGACCACACGCAGCCGAGAGCAGGGAGGCTGAGTATTAACCATAACTACTTATGAGCCAGATACTAACAGATATACTTGAATTTTTGCGTTTTGTTAGAAACTATTCGCCTGCGTATTTTTCTTAGAAATTGATTGATTGATTAATAAGCGTTTTACGCCGTTTAAAAGGTTTTTTCCTTTTTGTGACGGCAGTGTATTCTAACAAGAATTGACACTCGCACAACCGAGATGTGAAGTATTTCTATGATGTTAGAAAATTAATTTAACTTCAGTGGTAGGTAAAGACAGCATTGCTACTCTTCAAACAAACTGCCCTTAGCCAAAGGGCTTCTTGGAAATGAATTCAGCCTTGAATTTATAGAGGTATTTCCTAATCCTAGTAAATTAACATAAACATGACATCGATGGAGTTAGAAGAAAAATACGACAAAAGAGTTAGAAGAAAAGTTCCGAATTGAATATATATTGTAATTCCTTCGATTGTTTATTCAAGATTTCAAAAAAAATTATCTTACTTATAAGTGCAACCATGCTCCATTTACAGAAAACTCGAAGTATAGCGAATCGATTTCAATGAGGTTTTTTTAGGCTTATTTGACAATCCAAGCTGTTGCCGACCTTTCAGTTTTGAAACTCTCCATTACTGTGTACAGTGAATATTGCTAATGAATGATAGAATTTGAATTCCGCTATTAGTAATCGAATACAGCATTTCAGAATTTCTTTCATGAAACGGTAACCCTTTCTTGACCACACATTGACTAAAAGACTCAGGAAATATTATACATATATACACGAGTATAATGAATATTGTTGGACTGATTTTACGTGAGTGCTTCACTGGAGATAATCTGAAGCTGGGGACATATTGATGGTTCTTTACTCTGGCCGAAACTGGGAAGGTCGCCAAAGCTCAACGAGCTTGGGCGGTTATCAACTGTGTAACCGTTGCTGGTTTATTACACCGAAATGAAAGCTATTTCTCTAAACTGGCTTCATTTATCTGCTGTACTTTTAACCCATAGGCGATATAAATGGAAGAATCCGCCGTTGCAACTAGAAGTGGTGTAAACGTCGTTCGCCAAGTTATTTTATTCAGACGACGACGGTGCCACTCCATCATTTACGTGATGGTCGATCAGTTGATTGATTAATTGATTGATGTTTTACGCCATGCTAAAGATTTCCCTTACGTGATTGCAGTTTATTTCCACATTAGCACAACCAAGACGTGGAGCGTTTTCCTAATGTTACAAAGTTCCTTCAGGGCTAAATAAAGTCATCATTGCTGCTCTTCAAACAATATGCCCTTATCATGAGGGCCTAATGGTCGATAGACGGATTCAATCCCGTGAGCTGTACATCGAAGTAGGATTAGAAGGCCGACACGCTAACCATTTATCAGCGACCCCGGGCCGTATAAAATGTGGCAAGTTATATCAACTAAACTAGCTTACTCAAATAATACCGTCACTCATATTATAAAAGAGTTATAAAGACCATGTTTTCGCTGTGCGTTCCGAATCGATAAAGGGCTCTGTACGTCCTTACTTAATATTCAGAGTGCACAACTGCGTCAATTCTTTAAAAGGTAATTAGCTTTTCCGTTCTTTCAGCAACTCGTCAAAATTGTTTCATTTTAAGACGAGGGTTTACAATGTGTTGCATTACCGAAAGGGTAATTTCGATCTGAAGAAGTATGCTGCTCCCCGAGCCTTAAGTTTTGCAAACCGTTCGAGTGTAACACAAACGCAATGATTTTTTTCGGGAAGACCGTATTGAATTTGAAAGACTACAAAAGTGAATAATTTTTTTGTGTCTTTTAGAAAGTGAAGATTAACAGTATTTTCGTTATTTTGGAATAACACTTCCTTAGTTAGAACATTTACCTGTTCAGAAAATTTTGTAGGTTGAAAAAATGACGTCCGTTATGTTTCCTTTGTCTTGTCTTTGTTTGTTGCCAGTGGCATTGAAGTCTTCAAGGTGAGTTTTTGGCTGAGCTGCCACATAAGCGAAATAACACAATACAAAACAATGAGCTTGACCCGAGAATGGTTCATTACCATCTATCCAGTGACTAGAAACAACCTAACAGTCAGAGTATTTATGAGGCATGACCAGAATTTATCACTCAGTGTTTGTCCCGATCGAAAGCCATATGTGGAGTTATCGTATTATTTACATCCCAATACATTAATAAGACATCTTATTTAACGCTGTGATCAATTGATTTTTGACAATCAGTTATTCCAGTAGTAGTTGGTACCAACACGACTAAAAGGCGTGTCTTAGTCCGTTGACAAATATGTCTTCCTCCAGATCTAAGTAAAGAAAACATGGGTAAGTTTTAACAAACCTACCCTTCGTCAGAGGGCCGAAATTGAACAATCCAATAATGTCTAGACAAGAGACCACATTATTTAATTGAACTAAAGGGCAGAGAAGTTGAAATGATAAGCATGAAAGGACAAATAATGTGTGACGTTAGTAATGGTGATCAATACCCACTTACATACCAGCAATGAGTTTCATTTAGACCGAACGATTCTCTAAAAGGAAGTGGATGTAAAAAAACAAATTGCTCTCCGACTCTATAGCAGTTTTGATTTTTTGTGCTCTTTAGATGAGAAGTAGGTCGTTTTTTCAATAATGTCACAATCGATTTTTATTTTGTGTTGGTGACTTTAATAAAAGGAAGTATGCGGCGAAACTGTGATGGTAAATAGCAATACATATTTCGCTGTTTAATTGTAGAACATGCATATTGAATTGGGCTCTACCGCAGTACTTAAGGTTATTTCATCATATGACGACGGGTCAGCCCGATGGGTAAAGGAAATCCAATTGACGTCACTGGCGAGAAAGGCAAGGTCGTACAGTCATGAGGGGACACAAAAATACATTAATAATTAACAAACGGTTTTATGCTGCGTCTTTAATAGTTTTAGGAGCACCAGGGCAATATAAAGTGCCGACCCAAACGCCTGTTTGCTTTGAAAAAGTAAGTAGTAAACACCCCCCGCCCCCTCCCCCCCCCCACGTCACTCCCTTGAAATACAATACAGTTCCATATGTGAGCCATAGATTAGCAATTTAAACTAATAATAATGTAGATATCTACGACAGACATCGACATTGATTTTTGGCTTATTCTCTGTTCGCTACCTAAGAATGCTTCATTAGCGTCTGTCTGGTAAAATAGAGAGAACTACATAGCGAAATTGATAGGAATTAACAAAAAAAATATCCAACAGAGTATCTGTCAGAACAGAAAATCGGTTCAGGTTATAAAACAAGACAAATTTTCCATCTGGAGAATCAATATTTCGTTTTCTTGGTTACCAGAAGTGCTTAAGAAAAGGTGAAGAGCTCAAGTATATTTTGGTAAATTTACGCCTGCAAGAATCGGTGTATTGTTTTTGTTAGTGCCCATAATAATTCTGGTTCTTATAAGTAATAAAGGAGAGTAGGACTAAAGGATCGGATGTATAATTTAAACCACGTTTGGATCAAAGTGTACCTAGCGACCAGCAATAAAAAAACACTCGTTGTTGGATCATTGCGAGTAAATTGATTTCAGATAGAACAAATTCTTTGGATGACGACGTCAGCAAAAGGTAGCTAAGCACGGTTATGTATTGTAAAACCACTTAACGAAAATTGTCAAACCAATTGGTATTTCGTTTCCAGGCAATACCAGGTGGAATAGGATATGTGAATCCATTCCTGATCAACACATACTCTTTGTCCACAGCCAGTAATCGAGAACACAAACCACATTTAACATTAACATGTGTTTGATCAATATAATTGTTTTCTTGTGGGCATGTATAGTCGTACTTAAGGTTATTTCGCTTACCTGAGCTTTGTTTGTTTGATTGGGGTTTAACGTCGAACTCAATACTATTTCACTCAAATGAAGAGGCATTGTCCATTCCACATTGCACCTTGCCTTATTAGGGTTGAAACCCGAGAGGAAAACCACTCCCGCGATTGCCAGAGCCAAAATGTGTGACTTGCCCTTATATCTGATGGTTGAGAGGCGGACTTGATCTGGTCAACGGTTCATCAAAGCAGGATTAGAAAGCGCACACGCTCTCACTAAGCCACGGTCGCGGGCCCATACATCTGAGAACATGGTGGAAACCACTGCTAAATATATCACGTATGCTCCCTTACTAACATATGACTTGTCGATAAGATAATGCGCTGATAGAGTGGTCGATCCTAAACAGCCAATGAAAGACAGAGTGACAATATTATCGGATGCGCAGCTTATCCTCCATTTGTTTAATTTAACATCGCGAGCCAAGCATACCTAACGGCTAGCAATATATAAGACTCTTTATTGGATTATCCTGTATGGAGCGTGGACGGCTTAAACACGGAACTCTCTCTTAGGACATTAGCTTCAACAGGCCGGCTCTGTTCTTGGAAAGCCGGAGGAGAATTGCACAAGCCAAATGGTATTTCGTTTCCAGGAAGCCGCTGATAGATGAACTAATGTATTTTGATCGCCATGTGGCAGCTATTTCAATTTAGTATAACTACACCCATGTGGTTTAATTCAAATTCGGGGCTGTAGAAATAATCCAAACTGGATAAAGTAGATTCTGAAGATTGACTACACGTCAACGGAGATATATCGGCGCTTATGATTGATTGACTGATTGGTGTTTTACGCCGTACTTCAGGGTATATTCCAACAATAATTGACACTAGACAACCGAGATGGGAAAATTTTAATAATGTTGGAAAGTTAATTTTCCTCCAGTGCTAAATAAACACAGCATTGCCACTCTTAAAAAAGCCAGAAGACTCGGGCGCTTATGAAGTGGTTGATTTGTTTGTTTGATTAGGCTTTAACGTCGAACCCAAGGGTATTTCACCTATATGACGGCGTATTGTCCACTTCACATTGCCCCGTAAAAACAACCCCCGCGATTGCCGGAGGCACAACGTGTGACTCGCTCATATACCTGATGGTCGACAGACGGAATCGATCCCGTGAACGTTACATCGAATCAGAATTAGGAAGCGCACACGCTACCACTAATTCATGGCCGTGGGCTTTGAAGTGGTTGAGTGAAACAATTATGGAATGTGTGTATGGAAGATAAAGTGTGTATGGAAGATAAAATACATAACGATTGTATTGAACGCAAAATTATTACACATGTAATGATATAAATTTATTAAGAAACAGATATTGGCTTTTTACAAACATTCCAATAAAAGAATTCGAAATAATTGTGCCTTGGTTGAATGTAATTAATTTATTGGTCTCAACGGGTCTCGATGCATCAAAATATGATATATTTTCCAACTGTATGGTTCAAATTCGAAACATATACACATTTTGTGTTCTGCCTTTTACCTTTTAATAATTGTACTTTAACCAATCTTACAGGTTTCATTTTAATCAAAACACGAACTAATTCACGTATGTTTTCTTAACAAATATATTATTTATCTCGAAACGAATCACATGGACCAAACACGGAAACAGGCTTACTTGGATTTAGTGGTGGGGAGCAATAATTTACAGTATCTATAGCCGGTAAAACGAGCAAAAGAGAACACTAGCTCATTCTATAAAGCTAGTTCACTCTGAGCAAAAACAAAAATCAATACAAAATTAGACCTGACGAAAAGAAACATCCCATATGCCATAGTATATATTCTTCACATAAGGGAACAAATCAAGGAATGGTTGTTAAATAATCATTGATTTAACCTTCGAGGAATTGCTTTTACGTTTATACTAACTGATCATCGAACACCATTTGTGTGGCATTGCTTGTCTGGTGTGAAAAGATACCTTCGTTAACCATAACTTGGTTCATTTATATATGTTAAAAAGTTCAGCGGTATTTCACTTATACTACGGTGATATATTCAACAATAATAAGCCATACTGACTCAACCATAACACACTAAGTTCCTAAAAACACAGCCAGACTCTGTACAACACGACCTTTAATAACCAGATGACCTTTAACGTTTCGGTGCAGCTGGACTTTGGGTATTTTGTTAAGGGTTTAATCGTGATATCAAGACGCAACAGAAAAGACACTAAACAAAGACACCACAAACAGATTAATATTGACACATAGGTCTTAGAGCTCCCAAGCAACTAGAGGCTCCTTACTATCAACCGCAATATTTTTGTGATTCTTTCAAATCCATCATTATTACTGATCGATGTTAAGCTCAATCTAATGTAACAAGAGATTCCCAGACACCGTTATGTGTCCCCAATCATAATGGAAAAGCACTACCCTATTTACCAGGCAGTACCGAGCGAATACTCTTGACAGATTTCCCTTGGGCGCATCACTAGAAAGGCTCATTAACATCTGCCCAGCGGAAAGAGAAACAAAACGACTGACCGAAGACTTATAGCACGTACACATGGAAAGTCGCAAGACATTGACCCAAATTGAAAGGGTTAAGTCTCTACGGGATTAAAGTGTCTGTAGAGACAATTTCTAACAAACACATTTAGTCATTTTGGGTTTTTTCCTTGGCATTTAACGTCGTACTCAAACACAGTGAGGAACCGATATTGAAACAATAAATTTCCTTCGGTGATGGATTTTTCCAAGGTAAAATACATCTTATTCAGTCGAATGTCCTCTTTATTGTCGTTGTTTGGTGGAAAACTGGAATGAAATTTAGCAAAACCCACAGTTCATTTAATATATACTGTTCTATATGTATACACTCATAAGGGGTCCAGCAACCCATATTACGACCGACCGAGACAATTGGTGACCGGTTTTCCTGACGAAGAAAACATTTGCACATGCAGATTAAAGTTTAAAATTCTAGTTTCTATAAGCATGGATAAGACAGTAAAATAATTAAAGTCATAAAAAATTTGGTTGTTTGATTAGGGATTCACGTCGTACTAAAAGTTGTTTCAATATTAATATGGCTGTTAGACCGCTATAGAAATCACCCATCGACGCCATTGTCTACGAAGACAAGGCGGGAAGGACATTCACATAACACATAACCGGATCGGCTCCTTATTGCTCCTTGGATCCAACCGCACCAAGGAAACCGAAATCGTCATCCCACTGCGTGCCAGCCAGCAAAACATTCGGTTACTTCATGGCTGTGTCCAAATGGCAAAATACTATTTTGTGTTCATTTTTATCCAAAGTAGTTATGTCTTATGGCTATGACTTGGTAAATTTGATTCAAGGAAATGGCTGTTTACAGTTGGTAATCTGTATAAATATTAATATGTTGCCGATATATGACTTTATTACAAAATACAAAGCTAAGATGGACAATAGCATATATATCATAAAAAAATGTCAATATCGTTTGCCACCTGACCAACTCCGATCTGATGAACTCCCATGTCCCTTCTGATCAACTCCCGCCTGATCAACTCCCACCTGATCCACTCAAACCTGATCAACTCTCACTTGATCAACTCCCACCTGATCAACTCCCACCTGCTCAACTCCCATCCGATCAAATCCCACCTGATCAACTCCCACCTGATCAACTCCCTTGAACACTTTATTCTTTCTAACTGGAATTCTGAGACGTTTGGGACATTATTACATGAAGAGTAGACCCGTGGCTAAAATCGCCATCAATAAGCAGAGAATGATTGAGGCCAGGTGGTCTTATGGATGAATGAATTACGCAATTGGGATTGTCACTGTCTTACAGACATAGATAGACTCCAGATGTAACGTCTGTTTTGTCAGGCTTTGTTCTCATCACAATAATGGCCATACTTTTTATGGAATGTGGTATAAGGTAATCCTATCCATGGTCTTAATATATTCCAAGTCTGAGATCAATCCTGAATTTGCGTTCATTTTAACCTGGGACGGCATGGGAATTAGCATTCCCCCCCCCCCCCCTACCCCCCGCTTAATTATCAAGAGAGAAAAAGGCCTCAAATTCTACATTTAGGAGTCTTAATATACAAAAAGAAATAAATGATGTATTAGAAAAGGATGTTAACGTTCTGTGTTTTTGTTGCCGTCAATCACCACGATAACTGCAAATGGAATCAAAATCAAATCAGGTTAATTT
>JARFOD010138683.1:0-13267 GCA_031763545.1 Mopalia muscosa
TCTTGTTTATGTTGTGAATATGATATCTTGTACAGTCGACATACATCTTGTTTAAGTTGTGAACATGTTATCTTGTGCAGTCGACACACAACTTGTTTATGTTGTGAACATGATATCTTGTACAGTCGACACACCACTTGTTTATGTTGTGAACATGATATCTTGTACAGTTGACACACCTCTTGTTTATGTTGTGAACATGTTATATTTTGAAGTTGACATAGATCTTGTTTATGTTTTGTAGTGCATGTACTGTGCCTTATAGGCCCCCCTACCTGTGTAGTGCATGTATTGTGCCTCAGAGGCCCTCCTAGCCGTGTAGTACATGTACTGTGCCTTACAGGCCCTCCAATCCGTGTAATTATCACTGTACTGTGGCTTACAGGCCCTCATACCCGTGTAGTGCATGTACTGTGCCTTATAGGCCCTCGTAGCCCTGTAATTATCACTGTATTGTGCCTTACAGGCCCCTCTATCTGTGTAGTGCATGTACTGTGCCTAACAGGTCCTTCTATCTGTGTAATTATCACTGTACTGTGCCTTACAAGCTCTCCTACCCGTGTAGTGCATGTACTGTGCCTTACAAGCCCTCCTACCCGTGTAGTGCATGTACTGTGCCTCACAGGCCCTCTTAGCCATGTAGTACATGTACTGTGCCTTACAGGCCCTCCAATCCGTGTAATTATCACTGTACTGTGCTCCCCTGTGAGGGAGCGGGTGGGCCATGGCCCTGCAGAATACCCCCTTGGCTTCCTTGGTCGATCGTAAGAGGCGAGAAAAGAGGTTGCTTTCTGTTGCCCTGGTGTTTTCAAAATACCGAAATACCCTTGAGTACGACGTTAAAACACCAATCAAACAAAAAAACATATCTGTGTGCCCCGTGAGGGAGCGGGTCGGCCATGGCCCTGCAGAATACTCCCTCTGCTTCCTTGTAAGAGGCGAGAAAAGAGGTTACTTTCTGTTGCCCTGGTGTTTTCAAAGCTAAATGGTATCGGGAAGCAGATTTGTTTTTGATGTTCTGTATTTTTGTCTGTCATATAAGTGAAATACCCTTGAGTATGACGTTAAACACCAATCAAACAAACAAACATTTTTAACTCGCCTGTACAAAGTAACGAGAGCTTATGTCATACCCCTAGCATCGGCGTCAGCCATGTTAAGGCTTCTATAATGAAATGTACTGAGGGAATTTTTCTGAAATTTTATTTACAATTTGCCTGACCGGAAAGGAAGACATAATTTAAATTATATGGAATTCCGTGAATATTAATTATGCTAATTAGGTGATATTGTTTTTTACAATTTGCATTAAGCACTATATATCCAAATTGAATAGACTGTTTTTCTAAAATTTTGGGTAAATGTTCCACAGCAGCATAAGAGAAGAGGGATATTGTCTGTTTAGCTAATTATATGCATATTAATTTTTTAACGAGCTTTTCAAATAAATTTCCTTTAAGCACCATATCTCCAAATTGAATAGCTTGTTTGTCCTAAAATTTTATGTTAATGTCACACAAAATGAGATTATCTGTTTAGCTTATTATGTGCATATTAATTACTTTCACAAGCTTTACAATTAGATTTGCGTTAAACACCATAAGTCCAAATTGAATGCCAAATTGTCCTGAAGTTTTGGGCAAATGTCACACAACATGGGGGGAGACGGTAATTATCAGTTCAGATGACTGCATGCATATTAATTATTCTTAACGGGCTTTATGCATATATATTAAATCATTTTGCATTTTTAGTTAAGGCGGAACAGGCGAGCTCTTCGGCAGCAGCTGCCAAGTATTTTTTAGAAATGTATATAAAGTCACTTTTGAGGCAAACTAGATTTTTTTCTCTACAATAAAAATATATATACTTTAACTGTTTGGGAGGAGATAACTTTGGAGTCAATCTTGTAGTTCTAGTAAGCCAAGAATGCTATGCTAAGAAATGGTGCTACCAAGCTAGACGTCAATACAATATAGCTAGGTATAATATAAGAATTAATTCGACAATTGAAAATAAAATATTAAACAGTTTTATTTACAAGAGAATATCACAGTGTGTGTAATAAATTAATAGACCTATATATACATTTTAGACAAAAATAACAACATTTTGATGTATTTCTCTCAATCAGTTGACCTTAAATTAATTCTGCTGCAGCCATTGCAAAAATATTCTGTATATAATAAAATATCTGAACAAATTAAAATCTTTCAATAACACACCTCAAGTTTTTAACATTTTGACATGAAAAAAGGAGAATTTTACCGACACACATAACAGCAAATATGTCTACCCAGGGGAGATATTAGGCTGCAAAAAGGCCAATCAATTGAGGTAACTGTATATAATAAGGAAAAGATCGGAAATTCAATTTCTGAAAATCGACAAATGACAACAAATGACTCTACTTGTCGAATTAGTTTTAACATATATTGTATGAAAAATAAGATATGGTATAATGATTGAGACACGCTGGGACATGATACAACAATAGCAAATTGTAAATTATAGCACCTACACGTATTTGGTGCATTGGTCAGGGTTGTCAATCATCCTTATATATTCAGACATGTAGCCCGGGATTTCCGGACAACTGACCTGGTCGATTAAACGGACACAGTCCATGCATCTACAGTCACACCTTGTCAATTCTGATACAATAATACACATTAATTACTCTTCGCCACGTTCAAGTTGATTGTTCTGGTAATGGGCCTGATTCCTTTAAGGTTATTATTGATAGAAACTGGTTCTTGTAGGCCAATTACTTCTCGGACACAATTTCCGACCCACGCTTGTAGATGATTGATTCTTAATTACACCAGCAATTTGATAATCGATAACCCGTATAATTAAACTTCTTTATTTTTGGTCAAAAAGTGTGTGTTCAATTTCGAGGGTTGGTCATCCGTATTTATGAATAATTTTAATGAAAAAATAATATACAATCCGATTACAACCTTAGTAGAACAAGTCATTATTTTAATAGACATTTTGATGCAATTTCCCTACACTGAAAACCAATGTTTACTATCTACATATTGTTTTAACTGTAGAGAGTTAAACCATTACCATTCTTCCGCCGAAAGGGGTGGTAGGAGGGTGGTGAAATAAACTGATTTTTTTTTTAACATGTAAAATAAATACTGTTGAGTTATACGTTAAACAATTGCTGTCTCGCTGGTTGACATGAACTAGATATCTTACTGGTTGACAGGATGTAGATATCTCACTGGTTGACAGCATGTAGATGTTTCACTGGTTGACTGCATGTAGATGTCTCACTGGTTGATAGCATGTAGATATCTCACTGGTTGGCAACATGTAGATGTATCACTGGTTGACAGAATGTAGATGTCTCACTGGTTGACAGCATGTAGATGTCTCACTGATTGACAGCATGTAGATGTCTCACTGGTTGACAGCATGTAGATGTCACTCTGGTTGACAGCATCTAGATGTCTCACTGGTTGACAGCATGTAGATATCTCACTGGTTGACAGCATGTAGATGTCTCACTGGTTGACAGCATGTAGATGTCTCACTGGTTGACAACATGTAGATGTCTCACTGGTTGACTGCAGGTACATGTCGCGTGAGTAATGTCAACACTGTTGTCAACTGTTGTTGCATTTCATTGAGTCGGTAGTTCAACACATCTGATGTTTCTTTCTCGCTGGCGTTGTGCCTGGAATAAGCATTAAACACATTTAGTTTAACTAATGATCATGGATGTAGAAACGGTATGTCACTGAAGGCCAGAGAAATACGCAAGCGGGTCTATTAAACATAGTTTATTTTGTTTGAACAATATATGTGTCCTGCACGGGCAATATCCCCAGTTAGTTGCCAATGTAAGCTGGCCACCAGGCCGGTTAAAATTTATTATACAAAAAAGCTATGTGTAGAAACAGAATACCTGGGCGTCTTCTTAATTAATTCAGTTTGACTTACCTATCATATTTATTTGGGTCTCCCTGGACGAGGTCTCCTTGTTGATTTTGATCCTGGACCTTGATCTGTTCTTTGATGTTCTCTAACTCGGTCATCACTCTATCCAACCTGAGCAAACAAAACATTAACAAACATTATAACTCTACACTATATCGGCATCTTATGAATGGAACTGTGTTATATTTATATTAATAATGTAAATTCAAATGTGGGTTATATTGAGTCACGACAATAGTCAGAACTGATATTTAAACGTTATGTATAACATCGGTCGTCGGCCTTTGTATGCTGACAGCCAAATTATGCCCCACATACTACATAGGGGCAGAGTGTTTAAAGAACGGTTGACTTAATACTATGTTAGATCACAACGTGTTATTTGTGCCCATGTCGATGCAAGGCATCGTCAAATTAATGGTTCTTAGTCGAAGAAGGTTTAAATTCCCGCCCCTAGACGGTTTCCTTTATTTACACCATGCCCATTTAAAACGGCCCAAGTGTTTGTAAGTCTTTTTAATGTTGAACCATGTACATTCTGATCCCAAATGTACGCGTAATTGGTATAATATATTTCAACATTTTGCAGAATAGGCCTACCGATAGACCAGGGATCCCATAGGTATATACTTTCTATACGTTTGTGGATTCGGATATTTCGTCGTAATTAGGCCAATGTGATATGTATACCAATTCATTGGGCGTATGTCGCAGGAGACAGTGACAAACTACAAGATAAGTGGTGGACCCATGCAGATTTACAGGACATGAATACTTAACTTTGTCATTGGCTACAACAAAAGGGGTTATATGTATAAAACCCCTAATACGTTGACGTGGTTTTGAGTTAAATGTTTAAAAGGTAGCCCATAGTATTACCTGTCTGCTGCACTAGTCACCTTACTATCGAGCCCCTCTCGCTCTTCTATTATAGCTCTGGTCAAAATTTTCTCTGTGCTGGATCGCTCTAAGGCTGTGTAGCGTTCATATTCATCACGTGTCAAAATCCTTCCTACATTGAGAGATAGAATTGTCACTTAACTGAATTCCAACAAGGTGAGGAATAGTATTATCTGTCTTAATATAAAATGAAATCTTGTCATTCCTAAAATAACGGGCTCAACCTCAAATTTTGTATTTTTGTTCTATTAGCAGAGTTACGTGAGATCCACCCATAGATTTCTGGTTCCACCCTATATCTTTACAGCTACAACTCAAAATCAAATTGAAATCTTACATTGTTCTAGAATATGTAAATGAGTTGTAAACGTTTTATTCAAATAATTTAACCGGACTCACTAGGTAACCAACTGCCATGTGTTCTTTCACTTGGGATTACAATATACATATTATAGTAAATTGTAATCCAAGGTTTCATAGATATCTCTTAATTTATCAAAGAACAGTGATACTTTGATTCCTCTTTGGTCGATTGTGTAAATATGAATATAAGGTATTGGATTGGTGTCTGATTGTGTTGGAGAGTCATCTGTGTTGGATGTGAACTAGTGTAGGCTATGTTCAGATAAGTGACACAGGTATTTATCAATAACCATTCTGTTAAAGGGATGGACTTGGCTGCAATACAATCATTATAAGTAAAGCGGGCATCATCTATTGTGTTGAATTATTTATGCCAACTAATGTTCTAATCGAACTTTTTCCATTTAACAATTGGATGTTGAACATTGGGTTATGCTTAAAACTAGTCACAATCATCCATATGGACATGTCTAGCTACGCTAAATCACTATCGAAACAACGCTTTCAAACAGGTTTGTACTTCGGATTTATCACTGGACCAAAATAATAAGTCATAGTCATGTTGTTTTAAACGAATTTGTTAAATACTGTGAATAATTAAAACAGTTGGTCATATTAAACGAGATAATCGGGAGTGTTTTGTGGTTTGACAGTCACTGATACAGAATAGTGAAGAAGGGTTTGGGATCTGGTAATTTTGTAACAGACGTAACGTCTAATTTTTTCTCTTTTAAACATCTGACAAGAAGTGCACGAGGTTTGGACTTACTGAATGCTGTAGACTGTCTCAGGCCACCATAACAGCAGTATCGGAACAGACGGATGATGTAGACTAGAAGAGACAGTGGCGCTACAAACGCGGGTCTGTCATAGTACTCAAAAATAATAGAGAATCTATAATAACTCCAAACCTTCTCGGAGTTCTTCTGAACACGGGAAAATGTATAACTGTACAAGGAAAGAGAAAATGCATGAAGGATTTAGATATATATATTTATATATATTGAGGCATACAAAATCATCTAACAATTTTTATAATAGCACTTTGAAACATTTGCAAGGCAAAGGTGCTTTCTTTTAATGCTATGCACACACATGTACATGTAATCTGTCTACGTCGGAATCAGATCATAAAGTAGTTCATCTGCACTTCTAGGCACATCTATTACCATCGTACACTTATGTTTTTTAAAATACCAATGTTAAACATTTGCTTGGAGAAGGTGGTATACATGGCAGTCTAATAGCATAAAGTGGAATTCACATATCATATAAACGAGACAATTAATTAGCAAGACAAATTTTTGCGCTATTTGATTTTCTTTAGATTTCGTTATATCTGGCGTTTTCCGTTGAAACAATACTTTTTAAATATGACATATGCCTTCATAACTATGCTGATCAAATACATAAAAAAATGTAACAAAACTGAGCGTTTACCTAAACATTGCAATCAATAAGTTAACAAGGAGAATGTGTGTCAAAAGAACGTAGATAGCCGTTAAAACAGGCACCAGCCATGTCTTCTCTGGGCATGCGCCAGTACTGGTAACCGAAGAGTTACCATAGCAACTGATGCTGTCCAAATTTCCTGAAACCAATACAAAAGGATATGACTTAATTCCCCAAAAACATAATCAATATTATTATATCCAGATTATTGGTTATCCATATAGTTTTTTTTATCCAATAAGATGTTGGGAAACTCTTGAGGGACCTTAATGTGGAAAAGAGCAATTAAGCACTGTTCTGCATTCAGGAGCAATGTTAAGATAACTTGCCAAGCAGGAGTCATATAAATCTACATACAAGAACCGCTATATATTCTAAGACACAACGTCAGATCATTCTCGAACCTTAGAATATAAACCCTTTATGGTTAGTTCTAAAAGGATATGGCTAGTTATACAATTAACGTCACACTTTATAGGTCACATTGAGTGTAAGGATGGAGAGGCTGGAATTTTTAAATTCAAATTATTAGTCCACGAGTTATAGCTTTTACTTTATTTTATTTTTGGGTTTCAAATTGTTTGTCTTTCTTTAATCTAAAATCAATTGGGGATGGTGACGGTCACGACACGATTACGTTTTACAGCGGCATTAAGATTTGAGGCATTTCTGGATAAGCTTTTGTTTATGCATACCTTCAATGACATCCAGATTGTAGAGCCCGTATGTTTGCCAGTATGGTATGTAGATAACGTTCTTTAAGATGTCCCAGGTGAGGCTTGTGTTGGGGTAGAGATTAGCATGATACGCTGTACCAAAACTCACCACAAACACAAATAATATCAACAGGAAGAACACCAAATCTGTCAACTGTAAAAATGAGAAAAATGACACGTTTTCAGTTTGTCACAGAATTGTGTTGAAGGCTGGAATATGAATACTGAACCTAAATTATCATTCCACCAAATGTCCGCCACTACGTCATTATATAATTGACGAAAAAACAAATCGGATCAATATCTTTTCATTATGTCATCTTGGGAATTTCTGACATGATTAATATCAGATTGTTATTTCATCAACTTTTAAAAACGTCTGTCTTCTAATACCTCGATCCACATACACTGCATTACTGATATATTGACAACCAACAAAACTTATGCAGATCATCTTGCCAGACTTACCGTCTGTAGCTTCACAGTAATTATGTATAATGCTGTTGGAAAGAATGTTTACCTATTAGACGCTTTATAATAAAACTTGTAAAGGACACAGCAATAAACTGAACTAAAGAAGTTTTAATCAGTTGACAAATCAGATGTACATATGACCTCTATCACTTACCATGAGTTTAATCATTATTACTTTAGGTCCAATGTTTTTCTCAGCATAGAAGATTTGCATGATACGTAGATAGAACATAGTCAGTGTTATAGAGTACATCATCCTGGCCCAGACGAACTCCTCCCCCTTTAGGGTACATCGCAGAATGACTGACACCAGCAGTAATAAATACATGGTCATATCGTAGCGGTTCCAGAAACTCCGCCCCCAACTGATCAGCTTGTATTTTACTATCTTTGGTGTGCGACTGGAAATCTACAATATGTATTTTGAAAAGGTATTGATCACAGAAAGTGAATATATATAATCATGTGGGTATGAAGTTGATGTAAGGAAAAATAACATACAATAATATTATATTAACCTTTATAGCATGGAGTAACTATCTACATGGGCTTTTTATTCCCCCACCAAAATTAGCACTGAGCCACATAAAGGGCAAGGTCAATGAGACGGGTTCCATGCAGTGATGGTTCAAAACGCCTCTTGGTGCATAAGGTCCTACCTGTCCTGGTTGGCAAATGGTCATGAAGGTATCACATGAAAATAAAAAAGGGACCCAAATACTATTGGTATCCGGCCCTGAAAACACAGCCGATAATTAGGCAAAGTAATTAGGCGTTCTCAAAGGTTCCGATTACGAAGTTAAGCAATTAAAAGTGTACTCAGAGGTCCATTGGGGTTAAGTATAATTATATGCTTTTTGCTGAGAGCTCCCAATGCATGAGGGGGTGATCGGATGATCGAATTAAATATGTATATTCCTCTCTTAGGTCTCGGTGATCGGACAAAGTAAATACGTTCCTATCTTTATAGGTCTCGAAGATCGGGCCAAGTAAATACGCTCCTCTCTCAGGTCTCGATGATCGGAGAAAGCATATGCGTTCCTCTCAGAGGTCAGTCAAAGAAAAGTAAATGATACGCAAAGAATATCTACGTTCTTCGCAGAGGTCTCGTAATGAAATAAAGCATACAGGTGTTCCTCTAAGACCCAATTGATGGAGAAAGCAGTAATATGTTCATCTCAAAGATCCCAATAATCTCCTGTCACAAGACGTATAATGTTATCAAAAGTCAGACCTGTTGGCCTATAGTTTCTGTTATAGTAGTGTTTATCAGTCTCAACAGGCGCAACCATGGCTTAATCGTCTCTGCTTACTAATTGTACCTCGATGTATCGTCCGCGGGTTCGAGTCTGCCTGCCCGTCGACCATGTGGCTCATACAATCGCTGTGGTTTTTCGAGGGGTTTTCTCACGGTATACCAAACAAAGTCAGGAACAGTGTGAAATGGACAATCCGTCGAACTATAATTGAATAACTGAGTACGACATAAAATACCAACCAAACAAACATCAATTAGTCTCACCTGTCTCAACTCCTCAATGAACATGATGGCCGCCCAGCCCCACGTCACACACTCTGACACAGACAGGGAACTTGGGCTTGTTAGCGGTGTCAAAGTTGTCAGCACAAAATACGTAAAGAGACACAGGAATATCAAATAAGCGATCTGAAAGCAAAGAAATACTAAACAATACTGGTAATGGTCAGCACTCTGTGTTACGATTATTCGTTGTAAACCAAGGAAAGATTATTTATTCATATTAACAGTTACCCTCTTTCTGGTGAGTTATTTAATTCAGCATGCATTACTGCTGCCATTGGACGATTCTACAGCTTCCTTTTGATCTTCGGGTCGCCATATTTATAACCCGAAGATTATGTTTTCACAAAACATCAAATAGACCGATTAACTTGACATAATTGATCATTGGTAGGCCTATTTATAAAAACATAGAACTAGAGTTTTCTTCAAACCTAACTC
Organism: Mopalia muscosa; assembly: GCA_031763545.1. Taxonomy (NCBI): domain Eukaryota; kingdom Metazoa; phylum Mollusca; class Polyplacophora; order Chitonida; family Mopaliidae; genus Mopalia; species Mopalia muscosa. The sequence goes on from JARFOD010138683.1 coordinate 9,841, forward strand.
ACCACATTGCAGTAGAACTTTGTAACAGGGGCTGTGTAGAAATAAAATAAGGCGTTCATGAAGTTAATGTTCACACGGCCCTCTGGTTGGTCAGCGCAACACGAGAAGCTAAAGAACGACTGTTTCCTTTTCTTTAATTTTGAGTTTTTGTTCTTTGATTGCGAAAAATATCCATCAGGGAAGTCGGGTGTGACTCGGTTTAGGGCAGTATGTCTGAAATCTCCCTCATTTGACACATAGCTATCAGTGACGTGTTCTATTGTCTCGTTACTGGCGAATTTGATCATGGGAACAAGTACTGGACATACGATCGTCAACAATATCTGTAACACACCAAACAACTTTAAGTCAAACAAATATATATATATTTTATAAGAGAACTGGACAATCTTGACTCTTCCTAGAGCGATTCCAGACAACGTTTCTTTTAAACTTGAATATTAACACGATACGAAATATTATTGGAAATGTATGCAACGTATAGATTAATATAATAGAACGTAATTCTCTTCCTAATCTTCCTTTCTCTCCAGCCAATTTCATTATGATAATCTTTATTCAAACATCATATAAAAGCAGAAACTGAACTATCCAAGCATTTGATTAAAACCGGAAGCGGTCTGGCCTCCATGACTTACATACAGTCCCAGTCTGCGTTAAAACGGTAGATGGTACTTGATGGTTACAAAATACTATCAAAGTATTGATATATGGATTAACATTCACTTAAGGTAGGCTGAGATAGATTTAACACTCTTTACATACCTTCCAGAAAGGTGTATGTTGAGCAATACAGCCATTCCAGATGAGATTGAGTTTGGTCTGACAACAGGCATGGTCCATGAAGTCCATCTGCTCACCGTTCTGAGCCAGTACAAACAGAGTGGTATCTCCCCATGTGTCCATCTCACGAACGAGTATTGTGTGAGCCATTTGTTTATTCTTGTTGTAACACTCGGATAATACAGCCAAGGCAACTGCCTCGTAATATCTGAGAAAAGAAAGGAATTGTTTATAAACGACACAGGTAGGTTAAATGTGATTGTTCGAAGAATTATTAAAATATTTAAAAGGTATATTGTATTTTGTAGTTGACGAAGTATACGATATCGCAGTCCTATTCGCGTTCTCATTGCCCTTCCATTCAACACCGAGAACGAAAATGTAGCCTATATGACTTAAAGGGTATAAAAGTGCCCATTACTTAGCATGGTCGCGAAGACTCTCGGATAGCTCTGCCTCCTCTTCATCAGCGGCTACATTCGACAGGGATTTGAGAAGAGTTGATGCCATGATTGCTCCACCTGTGCAAACAAGTATAACAAAAGTAAGGAAAAGCCAATAATTAAAATAGAAAATTGGTCATGGAAAGTAGCATTTCGGCATCTGGACTTGTGACAACGACATAATTGGTGGAAAGGAAATGTTGGATACTAAGAATTCCCAGTTAGATTAATGTTTTATCGAAAATTAGTCTGGGCCAAACAGAACAAATATGAGAAGGCTCAATAATTGGGTGTAAGGATTGCATAAGCCTAATATAGAGAAATATATTTTGGGTTACCTTTTGGATTGAGTTGTGTGCAATAGTTAGATACATCTTCGTTTGGAATCCTGCATACATTATGAGCATTACCCAATAATTAATACTTATTATCTTTATCAAGCTGCCATCCCTTTAAACTCTCTGTTCTGATAACAATGATGTTAGCAAAATTACCTTCCTTTACAATACAAATGATATACCTTCTTTACCTGTATAGTCTTTTTCTGTTCTTAAGCTATTTTTTTTTTTTCAAAAACAAAAATTAATTTCTATCAGTTTAACCTATGTGGTCTTTTCCTATCCTCCAGAAAAACTTTGCCATTTTTCTACGGTTTAGTAATAGTGACCATATGAACAGTTCTCTCTCCGGATGATCAAATTCTTGCTTCATGCGGAGTTGTCGCCCTTTGTTCCATTCTTCTATAGCTGTGCACGATTAAAAAAAAAACAATAACATTACCAAGTCAATAAAACATCGAGCAATATATATGTTGATAAGCAAATAGTTTGCGATTAACCTAATATGAAAGCCTTACTTGTTGCAATTACTTAAAATGGAGCAAATTGTTTCGTTCTAGGGTAGTTGGCCTTCAGTTGAACTAGAGGATGGCATACAGTGAACTTTCATGTAAAGATATATAGCTTTTCACGGAACAAGCTAAATTGAGTGGAATTGATATAAGCATCGATATTAGGAAAGAAACTCTCCGACAGATACATTGCATTCTTACATTTAGATCGTTCCTCTTGGACGGCATCTTGACCCCACGGCTGGCTTGACATGGCCTTGGATAACAGGAAGCGTGGACCTTATTATATAATACAACGGAATGGCATTAGAATATAGATTTATACTATATATGTTTGTGTTCGATTGGTGTTTCACGTCGTGTTTATCTAAAATATATGACGGCGTCCCGTCGCCAAACGTAACGAAGCGAAGGAAACAACCCTTGATGTCGCTGACTTGTAACAAACAGCAAACAAAATAGCTCAATCAAAACTGAGACATAGACATGAAGATATTTACGCAACAACACGTAGGCTTCAAACTTCCCTTTATCTCCAAAAGCACCAGGTAAACAGACAGGCGATTTGTTTATGTTTTTATTTTATCAAAACCATTTTCTCGAAGGGTTTCTAATTAAATGAAATAATTGGCCATATTTTTTAGCAGTGTATGGGTATACCGGACTCGCATCTCAGACTTCATGATGCTAGAATTGGTGACATTGTGCGATTCGCTTATGGACAATGCAAGCTTACAAGATGATGCTCTATCACGGGTCTAACACCACTCTTGATAATGTCGTACCTTTGTAGACATTCATGAAGTGTTCTCCCAATAAGTCTCTTAACAACCGTCCAATTTTTTTCAGCAGGTCCTCGGACGTTTCCCCTTTCTCTCCTTGACCACAACACATGAGATTTGTCTGCAGAACAACATGAACAGAATGACTTTTTTAAAATAAATTTGACAAGGATAAATTTTGCTTATTTTGCCCGATACATTGTTTTGTAATTCTCTATCTACACACACGGTATTTCGTTTCATTTATTTTTTCAACGTATATTATAAGAAACTACATCAATAACACTGGCACCGCTTCCCTCATCTATGACACTAGCACCGCTTCCCTCATCACTAATTCTTGCACCGCTTCACTCAGCAATAACTATGACACCGGTTTCCTATCAATAGCACTGGCACCGCTTCCCTCATCAATATCGCTGACACCGCTTCCATCAGCAATAACACGGACACCGCTTCCCCTATCAGTAAGACTGGCACCGCTTCCCTCATCAGTAGCACTTACGCCGCTTCTCTCATCAATAACACTGACACCGCTTCCTTCATCAATAACACTGACAACCCCTCCC
>JARFOD010138694.1:0-13264 GCA_031763545.1 Mopalia muscosa
TTTAAAAAATTATTTGACGTTTTCCTTTATTTTTGTCATTATAAAATAAAACGAATCATAATATGACATTATATTTAGAATCTTGAAATCCTCTGCTTTCGAAATATATATGATGTTACTATAATCATCCTTTGGAAATAACCGCAAAAGCCTCGAAAAGATAAGAGTCTCATTTTTTACTCCTGACTAGCGGTAGAGCCTTATATGCCTATAATACTGGTGTGCACTAAGATCAATTACTATCCATACGATCAGAACTTCTGATACGATCTGAAACTGGTACTCATTCCTGTCATTTTTTTTTAGAAAACAGTGAAAAGCTTTTTTAACTCGCTCGGTATTATTTTTAATATTTTTTATGAATCGGTCACATTTGCTAAAAATAACGCCTAGATATTTGAATTCTCTTACAATTTCTATACTATGCTGTGTGTAAAAAATACATCTGTTGGGCGTTGCCGATCGATAATAAATACTTTTTGATATTGACATTTAGTTTCCAACGATTACAATATTTACTGTAGATATCAAACATAGCATTGAGTCCCTGATACGTCTATGATCAAAGTACCGTGGCATCGACGTACATCAAAACAAATAATTTCATATATACAAACGTAGGAATTGTAAGACGATATATCGACACCAAGTTGTTCGTTGTTTTTGAAGTCGTTTGTGTATAGTGACAAAATAAGAGGCGAAAGGTTATCACCTTGTCGCACACCTATATTCGAAATGAACAAACCAGATAACTTATTGTTGACTTTTACACACGATTTAGTATCACTATACATATTTTTTACAATTCTTAATGTTTTACCATCTATTCCTGTATCTAACAATTTTTTTCCATAGATAACTTCTATCAATGGTATCCAAGACTTTACACTAAGGCCATAAAAGGCACAGTACATGCAGACTTTCCTCCCTACTCTGAAATGGGTTAATTAATAAATTTACGCTAAATATATAATGAATGGTTGAGTACCCCTTGCGGAACCCCGCTTGGGCCTCACTGATCATATCGTCCAAATATATCGGCATCATTATTGTTAAGGCACTTTTAATATATTCATTTATTACTTGGCCGATTCTGCAAGATTTATTACTTTTTAATTTTTTAACGACCGTTCTAATGTCTTCTTCATTGACTTTCTTATCTAACATTTTTTGTTTATCCTAGTGTGTTATCTACCTATGCTTGTATACAGCTGTCTAAGTTTATTCTTTTAAAATAATCATCCATTTGATCCATTGATATACTTTCGACCGGTTGTGTCTTGTTAGTCCCATTATATAACTCTTAAGGGTTGTTTTGATGTAGAATTTTGACTTCTGTTTGTGTTCTACATATTTAATATTTATCTTTCTCTTTTAGTGTATTTTTATAACCTCTGCTAGATTATGATCAATTTATTCTGTTTTTTTTATTCTTATATCTGTTATACAAAGATCCACAATAGATAAAATTAGTATATATATAAGTTTTTTCTGGGATAGTCATAGCGATACCGTTGATTTTTATGTTTGATTGAGTTTATTCCACTCTATGGATCCAGTTTTTAAAAAAAGTGCATAGAAGGTTTAGTTCGAAAAAAGAGGCAGTGAAGATCAAGATGTTGTTGTCTCATTGTATATATCAAATTGTAAACCAAGGCAGGTTCGAAGCGGAAACTTACAAATTAATTTGGCTATATATGAACTGGGAAATTATGGAGATATAAGAGAACCCATGGAGCTTCGGAACGTCTAATAGGCTTTGCTGTTTAAAGAGATGTGCAGATGACTGTAAACAGTTGGCAAAGGTAATTTTCCTTACTACATGTTTTTTCGAACATGTACAGAGGTCGCAGGCGCGAGACGTATGTGGCTCCCCACACAGGACTAGCATAGTTAAGGAAAGGAATTTGCAGGAATGATTTATTTGCATTAACCAGACTGCTCATATGACTTATAATATCATTTCTAGGGATTTGTTTTACACAAATAACTAAGGTGAGAAACCCAATTAATTTTATCATTAAATATTATTCATAGAAACTTTAATATAGTCTGATTTAAATCCAAGGGTCGCATTCTTTAAACTAGTCGGTATTAGGTTTAGGTTTTGTATTTAATCCCAGAACAAAGTCAGTTCAGTTCCCAATGCCAGTTGTCTAATAAATCCATATCAACAAAAAATAATTCGTTTATGAATAAAAGAAATGTGTGTAACACTGTTCTGATTAATCCTGAGAGCACTGAACTACAAACATAGAGCATCGGTGGAACATGATTTGTAAAACAGTACAACTACCTTTCGTTGCAATAACTAAAAAACCCTTATGTGATGATTGATCTTTGCTCCTTCCCTTTACACTTAAAAGTGTACACAAATTAACTGATACAATATAAGATACAGTTTTGGTAATACTAGATTTTCAGTTCTTAAAACCTCTTAAAGTGTCTTATCAGTGTGTGATAAAACACCCACTTAATTTTAATAATTTTGATTGTTGTTTTTTTTATGAAGATTTAACGTCGTACTCAAGGGTATTTTACTTATGTGACGACGGATTGTCAACTTCACATTGTTCCTTCAGCAGTGAATAAAATGGATTGTGTTACAACTGAAGGCTAAACATAGAACACTGTGTAACGCAGGTTGTCTCATGACAAAATAACTGGACGTTTTGTGCAGCTTATAGACATTGTTGAATAGGTGTCCGAAACTATATAAATACATTTTGTCTGTTAGCACCACATTTACAGACGTCATTAGCCGGAAAGGGATAATTTGTAAACAGTTTATAGTTTTTAATCTCCCATCGACACTTGCTATACATTATAGCTTGATGATTTCGTATATGACGAAACTATGATCAAAAGGCAGAAAGGTGTTAAAATTTATACTCTACAATAATATCAATATAAATTCACACTCACAAATTAGTTGATATCAATAGATATATAGAGACTAAATATTCACCTTAACAGTTATATAACTTGGCAATATTGATTACTACACATATGGCGCTGTCAAACCTCAGCCAAACAAACAATCAATCGATAACGTAGCACACTGTCAGCTTGGGAAGCTGTTGCAGAAATAAATTGTTCTACAGTATCGTGTCTTCTCCTTTATTCATGAAAACAAAATGGTAAAACTAAATAATGCAAAACATAGGCTCAGTCGTATTTTAATATAAATTATTTAATGATGTAAATTCCAAGATTGGTCAGCATCGTTCTAACAATCAGGGGCATAATGTGGAGGTCTGTGACCTGTATGATTTCTCTCCTGTTTGAAACTAGTAATATGAATGGAGGTATTGTCATGACTTTTGCTATTCATGCATGTTTGTGTGTATATATGGGCAAGTACCCCATAACGGAGGGTTTCCTATTGATCTAAGCTAAACTGCTATACTGATATTGTAAACAGTCAATTCTCATAATGTGATTGACGAGCGTTTCCTATAATGCGGTTTTTTCCTAGCTCCTTCTGGTTATGCGTTCAGTTCCAGATTACACTATTATAACACGTTCAGTTCCCGACGCCATTTGTCTAATTTTAACTTAAAATATCCATAGGAACAAAAAATAAATACGTTGACGAATAAAAGATATTGTGTGTATCAGTGTCCTGATTATTTCAGTGCCCACTGACCAACAACATAGAGTATCAGCGATACTTGATTTGTAAAACGGTACTAGTGATCTTCGTTTGAATTTCTAAATACATCTTATGTTAAAGTTCAAGGATGAGTGACCTTCGCTCTTTCCCTTGACCTGTAATAAGCCGAATTCTTGTGAGACATGGAAATCCTTCTCCATGTCCGAGCTTTTCGATAAATTCTGTCAAATTTCGTCAATTTGTGTCAAGCAATATCAGCTTAGTATTAATGTTAGAGCTAAGATTTATCAACGAATTAACTGATCAATATTATAAATTGGCGACAACATAATGGTAAAAATAACTAATTCATTTAAGGAATGCAAAACATATTATCTTACCTTGGTACAAATTATTTAATGGTGTAAATTTCAAGAGTGGTAAGCTTCGTTCTAATAATCTGGGGTATGTGCCTCTGACAGGAGAGATAGTCTGTTATGCCGTCGGGTACGTATGCAAACTATTTATTAGTCACCACCGCGTAACAGCTCTGCTCCAAACCTATTGCCCCGTGACGGTATGTAACCAATAGCAACAATCAGCTAATGCACCAAATACGTAACCTCTATTGTGCTATTATTTTATTCAAGTGTTTCAGAACAACGACTTTTCCAATTTACACCTACCAATGCGACTAATATCGAATTGTGTCCATCAACAACATAAATAAAAGCCCGACCGCACGGCCTTCATGGTTTACCTATTTTGATTATTTAATTACTAGCATAATCTTCATCTTTACCTCAGAAATATATATTCAATCTAACTTGTTTCTTTATTCGGAACTGTCTTGATTATTGCAGAATAGTGAAACTTATTCCTATGTTTAAATCTGAAAAATTCGAAAATAAAATTGTCGACCAATAACTGTTACCCTCTGTTAAAAAAATATTGATAAATTGTTGTCCCAAAAAAATAATGAAATTCATAAATATGAGTAATAATTATATTTTCAATAATAAATATTGTTTTATCTATATAATTGTCATGGATATTGTTGTATCTATATAACGGATAACGATGTTAGTTATATTTTACTCCGCCACGTTGACTTGTGGTGTTCCACAAGGACATGTTCTTGGGCCTATTTTGTTTCTTCTTTACATAGGTGAAATTCCAACTATAAAACAAAATGCTTGTTAAACGTAACGAATTATTAAAGAGGGAATATATTTAAAATTTGTTGATCAGAAGTTGTTATTTTACAAGCTATGGCCCTGGACAGACGGACTTGAAAAGCCAGTGACGCTAGAGTGTATGGCTTGCATTCAAGCGAAACGAAATGGAAAGGACGATTCATTGTCCAAGTTACCAGACCATGCTAATCCTAAGTAAACGTTCCTAATCTTGAACTGTGTGAATAATAAGAGGAAATAAAGGAGGTTTGTCAACGTGTCTTAACTTGTAGTGACAAAAAAAGTCAGAGCAATCCCTGATAGAATAACACGCATTTGGTCAAGGGGTTTCCCCAATTCAGTGGGTTTCGTGACGCGTTTCAGTTTACCTTTTAAAAGTACGAGGTGAGCATGTATACATTTCAAAAACCGATACGGTATTTTAACATATTACGGAAATGGTGTAATTCCGAAAAAGGATAACTTCATTTTCACTAAATGATGCATCATTATTATGCCATCATTATGGATATGGGTTGCCTCCTACATTTTTCGCTCGGGCGTTCATACTGCTCCCGTCACTTTTTTAAAAATAGATTTTATCAATATCACTGCTTGGGAATCTTATGTAGTGGATTATACCGTCGAAAGACAAGAGAAGAAGGTACGATTGCCTAAAATATTCAATTCAGAACAGCCGCTGACAATTTTTTTTTTCCTTTCCAAAAGGCCTGCTTTGTCATGTCAATAAAGGAAATAATGGCTGAAGTATATCCGCATATCCTGCATATCGCTTAGGTCTTTTGATTCGGTGTATTTTAAAATCAGCTAGCCGAAACCCAAGCCCACATTCATTAGTTTTGTCTCCATTTTTGTCAGCCGTATTTTCTGCATATCGGGAACTATTTGACATCGCACCGAATACTGACATGATGGAAAGAAGTACAAATCTCTGTACAAGATTTTCTTTTCTGTAAGACTAGAATATCGTTGTGTTTATTCCATTTTCCCCCATATAGATTTTTCGCTTGTTTGGAATAATATACATTCAGTTGTATTACAAAATATTTTCAAAGATTTTTTACTTTTAAATAGTAAGTAAAATTTTTATATTTACTGGTAAATTTCTACAACGCACGAATCTTTGACAGTTATCTCCTTCGGGAATTAAAATGGGATTTTTCAAATGTCGTAATGTGGTCAAGTAAAGACAGAAAATTTAACTCTCAAGTCAAAGCTTATCTCATTACAATGTCAATTAACAGTGGATTTTTAAGGACTCTACCGCTAGTCAGGGGTAAAATTTTGACTTTTTTTTTTACTTTTCTGAAGTCTTCCTATCATTATCTTGACAACGTAGAAAGTTTGACCAAACATTTTGTATTTTAGAAGGTTTTTTTAGATTTAAATTGTAAAAAGCGTGTTTCAAAGGTTATGTATATCGAAGGGCGGAAGGGATTAACGAGATTATCTCACTTCAACTGACTACCTGCTAACTATTACCACAAACCAATTAACCAAAGGTCCCCAGATCAATTGCATGATTGTTGGAGATGTGTATTTGAACTGAAAAGAAGACATTGAGAACAAATGTTTGAGGGTAGTAGAACACACATTTATAGAGGCTATCCACGCCCCCAGTAGGCCTCCGACTGATAGTCATTAACAAAGATGTGAACGAAATCTGTGATGCCGACGTCACTCCAAATTAGGAGTTAAAACCGCCATTTAAAGACATTGTTTAAAAATTATTTATTAAAAAAAATAATGCAATAGATAAAACTCTATTTCGCCTTTTCGGCTGTTTTCTCAGATTTCGTTTTTTTCTGGATTTTTATCATATAAATCGTTTATGACTCGTCAACTATGTTCACTAAATCTTTGAAATTTGGCACAGACAATATTGAAGCCATTATCTAAAGAACAATTATGCAGTTTTTTTAATATTGATTTTCGTTTTGAAGATATTTTATATTTTTTACATATATTTTTATCAATTGTTCAACAACTAACTTGAATTTAGAAAAAAAACCCTATGAAGGTATTTTAGTTTAAATACTTGTCTACACCGACATGCAAGTTTGGAAAAAAATCTCAATCCATCTAAGGAAAATAAGAATTACAAACAAGGGTTCATTTTAATAAATATTTTACGTTTTTCTTTATTAATGCCATTATAAAATAAAATGAATCATAAGATGACAATATATTTTAGTCGTTTTAACGAAGTACTCAAATTTAGTGAACTTAAGTTCGGCATTAAATCCTGACCAAACAAACTTACAAAACAAATCCTCCAAGTGAGTCAAGATTGAGTTCAAGGAATAAGTTCATTAGAGACCAAATGTGCTATTACGTAAACCTTACCGTTAGTACTACGTTAATTCTGTTGGTAATAAATCTTTGGGCGATTAAGTTTGGACCAAAAGCATTCGGCTGTGACGCACACAGTGGGGCCAATAGCCCTTACCTTCTCTAAGGCAAAACAAGATTGGGTCAACAAAGTATCCCTGTAGTGAACCATAGCAGTTTAGCTCCTGGGCAAATGAGTAACTGGCAACGACATCTTTGGGGGTAGTTGGGGTTGAGGAGAACAGTTTAAACGTGAATGCTTAATAGCCGCCCTTTTCATACTGAAAACCCAGTACTGATCAAAGTATGTGGTATAGTTACAGTACAAATATATGATAAATTTACTCAACTTGTATCTGCTACAAGGCAAATAGAACACAACAGTTTTAAGTTATCCCACACAAAACTGATAATATATTCCTAACGCCAGTTAAGATTTTGAAAACTGATATCTCCAACAAACACCTCCACAATATGTTAATTTTCCACTTGAAATCAAAACCTTCTGAGAATTCAATTTTCCAATTGAAATGAAACCAAATGCCATTTCTAGATGTCCGTAAAGTTAATGTAGCGTTTGTCAGTGGTAAGTTTTTGATGTCCATGTTTTTTATCATGTGGTTGTCGTGTCTCTGTGTTTTGTCCGTGTTGTCGAAACTGATTTCACCCATTGGTACCCCGTTATCCGAGTGAAATAACCTTAAGTATGCATCAAACCAAAATCAAGCCAAATGAAATATACGAGTTGTAAACAATTGTAAAATAGGAAATGATTTGAGATGTTGAATAGTTTATAGTTTCCGGTGTCATGTGCAGATAATATAACCATCGTCAGAATTTCCCGAAGTAGACATGTAGTATAATTCCAAAAGAAAACGTAATTTCATATTCCATCATCGGAGTTAATTCCAAATTCGTCAACAAAAAAATATGAATATGTCATATAAATACAACTAGGAATACAAATCAGATAAAATATACCTTATAAGGCATGCTTTATAATTATTGTAAAAGAAACTTTGTCGTAGGATTTATATAGTGATAATAATTCTAATTATTATAGACTTCAATGTATTGTAGTTGTTTTCCGACTGACCAATTACTATTGAACAATCGATCTTCATTGATACTTTCCCTAGGTTGAATTAATTTAATTCAACTGGTCCTGTCTAATTGTTTTTTGTTTTTTTTTACAGAGATTATGAACATTTCAAATTTGGGACAACGTGACCTGTTCAGATAAATTTTGGGGTTTATGATTCAGAACGTAACAGTAAATAGTCTGCGCACTGCACAATACCTTAATTGTGTACATGTTGATCAGGAAAGAAGCTAACAATGCAATGCATATCAGCTTAAAAGGGGTATATATGGGTATACCTGTTGATAGTAAAAAGACTATTTTTACGGTGCATGATTGGGGCGTTTATTATGCTTGGTATAATTTGAAAATGATTCAAGGAACTTTCAAGAAAAATTATAGATGGGTCGTGGAAATACTTTCCCGTCCATAGAATAATATACTTTTTGCTGAAAATGTTATCAGTGTTATGATTGTACCTGTATGTCACATGTCAAATTTCCACATAAATATTCTTAGTCGAGAATATTAGCAACTACGAAGAACGCTAATCAATGCATTTTGACTTAACGGCTCGGTTTATGGATCAAACCATCGCCAATAGTCTCCCCTCATCAATCAATTCATTATCTTTGTTCATAGTCTTTACTGTACTTTTTACTATAACTCACCAGTGGTATTTATAATAGTATTAGTCAATTCAGTCAAGAGAGTGAATTTGCATGAAATTTGATTAGTTCCACAAATAAGTAGATTTTCTGCCATTAGAACACGACGGCTGTTTGAAAATATTATCTAACGCATCCTCGTTACATCAACCCTGAATTCCATACGTTCCACTTCTTGAGTGAGTTGATCAATGTTTTCTGCGGTTATATTTTCGCAGTAATAAAAGCCCAGATGTTCTAAGGGGCTATCAGTACTTAACAACATCATTCCTGTGTTCACAGAGATTTTCTTACAATGGCGAAAGATAGCTTCATGGATATGTCTTAAACCATGCGTTTCGATGACTTTTGAGATGACGTCGTCAGTAAGGTTATGTCCCGTTAAATGAATACGCCTGAGTTCGGTAGCGTTTGCAAGCGTGGTCACAAACTCGTTTTCAGAAAGAGCAAAATTTGTATCACTCTCATCAAATAAACACAAGTTTGTTAGTTTTCTAAAAGCCGGTACGTGATTCAAAGTACCCGGATACTCGTCAGATGCAGTGCTTAACAGATGAAGACTAAGTGATTCCAGGTTTGGGCAGAGTTTGTCAATCGCTCGTACACTACCATCAAGAACGTTGTCAAACAGCACTGATGTTATACCCTATAGGGTATTGCCTCGATCCGCCATAATTGGAAGTAGATGCTTTCTAAAGTCAATAGACTGTTTCACTCCAAGCGAGACATGTAAAACTTTGAGATATTTCAGACTGGAGACTAGACTGATATTCCGACAGATTAGTGAGTTTTCACCATAAATGCTCAGTCGCAGATCCGTCACAAATGGACAACACTTAAACGCCAGTGCCAGGCGTACATTTTCGCACTGAGTTTGTGATTGCTGCTCGAACTCTAGTATTTTCAATACTTTTAAAGGACAAATCCATTCATTTAAAACCTCTTTCGTCTGTCGATATTCTTTAGCATACATCTTGTCAAAAGCCGTATGTATATTTTCGCAGGTACCAATAATTTGTAAGCGCCGTTGATTGTTCAGCAATGTCACCACTGTATCGACGCAGATGGATGTCAAATAAAAGCAGATTTTAGTCAACTGTGGAGCTCCTAACTGTCCTAAAAGCTTTGCGAATTCTTGTATATCATAATCTGGACCTCGCTTAGATATACACCTATCAATATACAGTTCTAGTAAATTTGGACAGTTTTCAGCAACAGCCTTCAAAACTTTTAAATTTGTTTTTGTTTGACTTAAATCCAACGATATTAGCTGAGGTAGATTCTCGACTAGCTTACGGAGCACATAGTCTTTCACGCTACTCAGTCCTGAAATATCCAAGTGTGTCAGTTTCTGCAACAGAAATATAAAAACAGAAAATAAAATAAAAAACGTTTTCTAAGTTAGTCCTAGTAAAAGTACATCGGGTACATGCATCATGTAAAAATATGTGGCAAATACATCGGAATTCTGTGCATTATTTTGGGCTGACAGTTGACCAAATTTAAGACTATATTTTGCACAACAAATATCTTATGCCATACAAAGTTAAACTGTGTGGTATTTGACGAATTCCGTGTCCTTTTTATGCTATGGCCTTAATTACCATCAAGCATACGGTGCTTTGTTAGAAGACTTTATTAGCAAATACTATTTCCCGGTCAACCATCTGCCAAATTTTAACATCGGTGACCAGAACCGATATATAGCCGTGTAGATTTTAACCAATCATCAATATCTATTCTGCAAACTAATGTTGATTTTAACCAATCATAGAAGTACCGAATAAAAAGTGTCATCTGTTGCTGCCCGACTGACTCTTTTCCATGTGGATTCGATGCTGTTTTCTCGTTTATGATAACTAGGCCAATGCGGTATTCAAAATTAAAGGAAAGTCATTTACATCCAGTCCATACAGATACCCATTCGTCATATATACCTCGACTCTTAAACATTTGGAACAGGAACAAAGGTGTTCATAAATCACAGACACAAAATGAAAATATCTTTTGCACCATCCATCGTTGTGCATCCCGCAATATGACCTTTAAATCAGGCATGTCCCAAAAAGATATTACTAATAAACACCACGTGAGATAAATCAATAATGTAAGGGGACACATTGATAGAATTTTTACTGAAATCTTGGTAATGGTTTGATCGGCATGGCGAAACGTGATATTTTACGAAAATGGCAACCAAAACTTATGCAGCATTAAATAAAAAAAAACTGTTCAGTTTTCTAAACTAGTTTGTTTTTTAATGGCAACATATTATTAAACATTCACTTCTACATTCACATTTTACGAAAGTGAAAGGGCGAAATATTTTTAACTCTTAACAAAGGTTGATTATATCAAAGAACAAATATATTCGGTAACTTAATTATCTGAATACCTGACATCTAACGCCAACCGCCTGAATAACAGAGAAGTGTTTGGCACCATTTCCCCAAAGACTGAGGCGACGAAGGTTAGAACTGAGAAGATATTGGAAATGATGGATCTGTAACAGTTCCTTGTCAGCTAAAATGTCATAAAGTCTCTGGATCATGTCATCGCCTGCAAGAGAAGATACACAAGTACATTAACATACCTCCTTCTCATTATTTTATGTTTATCTATTCAGATAACAGTTTAATTAGTATTTATGTTTAACTTAAATTGGAATTTTTGAATTTGACATTCTTATGACTTTTTATGACTCTTGTGTGAAAGTGTTGACATCACTTCAGCTTTTTGTGAAGGTTCCACATGGACTCTTTTTGCCTTCGCATTTATTTCAGCTTTTTGTAGCCGTATCACTCAAGCTTATTGTCATCGCAGCATTTCAGTTTTTCGTCATCACAGCGGTTTGTCATCTCGTCACGTGAGCTATATGTTATCGTATCACGTGACCATTTCGTCGACGCATCACATGATAATTTCGCCATGTATCACGTGGTTTATGATGACATCGCTGCGCATGTGATTTGTATAATTTAGTCATGTTGTATTTGTATCATCGCATCGCAAATCTATAACATATTAGCGTATCATCAGGTAATATGACATTTTTGTCTTTGCCGTACGTTTGATTGTTGTCATCGTATACCATGAGAAGTTTTTGTCATATTTTTATGTAAGTTGTAGACCTTGATCATAAAATCCCAACAGAAGGACATTCAAAATGGTACACGGACATAGGTTCCGGAGGATGGTTGAATAGAGTGAAATAATTATGGGAATTTAGCATGCGTATATTGTAGATTCTCAGACTCGTGACTTTGCTCTTCTTGGTAAAATTATTCAGTGAGAATCATAAGACATAGATTATATGTAGAGTCGAGCTACTGAGATAAAAAGTTCTGCAGCGTCATAATGATAAGTATGTTAGAGTATATTGTTTGATGGATGTTTAATGCTTTACTAAATACTATTGTAGTGATATGACGACGGAGTCACATCATTGGGTGACGGAAATCAAAATCATCATCATTGACAAGAACAAAGGCAGGGCTGGACGCGACCCAGACATCATTTGACGGCTGCCCCTTAGTTCTGAGAGCCTTAGTGTGACAGCAAGCGCCCTCCTTATCAGCCATTGACAGAATATAAAGCACTGACCAAGATATTCAAACGGCTCCAGACACCGTGAAAGGCTTCGGTAATCCAGGATTGTAGATCTTCCAGCACACCAATAACTCTCAAAATGACAGGCTATGTTTTCTAAACTGGATTCCTTCAGAGAATTAGGCTGGTGTGATAGTCGGCGTGGCATTTTAGTTACAGGATACAAATATATAGTCTGCAAATGAAACAAATGGATTCCGACCTAATTTCAGAAATACTTTTATACTCGTTTTCCTGTCTGAATAATGAAATCAACATTAAATACATTTGTCTAAAATAGCGGACATATCTAATTGTCAGAAATGAATATTCTATTTGTTATTTCTAAACAACCATTATAGAAAGTTGTTATTCTCGAATTCAGAATTAAATAATTGTAACATTTTACAATTGGTTATCGAAATAAAGTCATTTCTCAATATATCTGTTCCTATAATGGTTGAATTTATATAATGCATTTTGATTCTATGGTTGTTGCATCACAATTGTGTGTGTGTGATCATATTTGGCAACATGTTTGCTCAAATCCTACGCCATAAAAGTTAAAAAGGCTTGGAACTGAAGTTAGTGTCGTTAAAGACCCCCTCCCTCTACTCCCCTCCACCCTCTACCCCGTCTTACTTACAGTCTATTTCTTTACATTGCTCAGCTACGGTCCACGTTCTCTCAGAGCTCTCTCAGAGCTAAGGGCAACGCCCCCATCAGGGAGCGGGTGGGCCATGGCCCTGCAGGATACTCCCTCGGCTTCCTTGGTCGATCGTAAGAGGCGAGAAAAGAGGTTGCT
>JARFOD010138705.1:0-13262 GCA_031763545.1 Mopalia muscosa
TTTTGGTACATTTGAAGGCATACTTATCAACAAAGACTGCAAAACAATTGTTAACATATTCATTAATTTAGTTTTTCAGCCGGATTTCCAGATATAATATGGTAAATAAAGAAAAATAAGTATGCTGACCCGTGTTTCATTCGACCTTACAATAAGGGCTTGTACGTAACTTAACCAAGCAAGGTTTCATAAAAGTTAAATACTATACACCAAACCTTCACATATATACCCTTCGACTACAGTACATGGATTCGGAGTATCTTCATTCAAGTCACGTCCTGTCAAAGGAATTCATATTGATTATTCAAATACATTAGACCAGTTTTATTGAAAGACCCTTTTGGCTTGATGTCAATTCTGACACTCTGATCACAAAATTCCGAGGCATTATTTGAATCTAAAGCACGGTTTTATCTCAGACAATCCATCATCTTTTGCGGGGCACGCAGCCGTGGTTTAGTATTTACGTGTCCGGATACTAATCCTACTTGGATATACCAGTTACAGGTACGAGTTCATTTCTGCAACAGCTCGATATCCAAAATGCTTTCTACTCACCACACTTTGTTATTTATCATTACCGTACGATAAATCATATTTCATTCGGTATTGTATATTTCAATTGAATTGAATTCAGGTAGCACTTGATTGCAAACTCTACAAAAAGTCGCTTAAGGTACGGCTCATTATATCTAAATCTGGCCATCTTTGCGCATTTTGTGTGAGACTGAGCAGATAAACCCAATCTTCCGATCCCTACTGTTGTTCAATGCCGTGGAAATAAATGTACGAGTTTCCCTTGCGCTCTACAGGAAAAACATTTTGAATACATCTTTTTCTCAATTGTTGTGTTACCGTTAGTTTCTGTTTATTTATCGGTTACAAGTTACCGTGTTTCATCTTCAATCTATATGAAGGATAATCTTGTTAAAAACACTAAAAACTAACCTTTAGAGTGTTGTTTCGGTTAAGAGCACAAATTGGTCACTTACACACAATATAGTCTGTTACGATAGAAATCAAACAGAACGAAACAGACCGGCGATATTTATAGACAATATTTATTGTAAACTAACAACAACAATAGCAGTGATATACCGGTACAGTATAGTACCCAATGACATAAATGCTTTAAGAAATACAACTGAAGGTTAGAGGCAATGAAAATATTATACATATATAGCTTAACTGACATATAGCATACACTGGATCAACGTATAAACCTGCCGCGTGGATATCCAGAGATATCCAGACTAGGTTCAGAATTCAATGAAATAAAATGCTGTCTGAATGCACTGTATTTACATCTGGGATTAGTGTAAAGGGATAAGACGCACGGCTTCCGTTCAAATCAGAGATTCGTAAATGGGTTACTCACGGCAGCCTCACATTGTCTCATTCTATCGAGTAGCAGAGATGACACAATTGATAGTGAAACTTAGAAAGGTAGTAACATGGGTTGTAGAGCTGAATATAAGCCTGAATCTGAACCTACTCGTCTGTTCATCATACAGCCCAGATGGCGGCTCAGCAGTTTGCTTTGTGTAGCGAAAGTTACCGGTTTTGTGAACGTAAAGGTTATGAGAGGTTGTTTTAAAATGACAAAAAATAAAGTGCTTTCCTACAAAAAAATATCCTTTAAAGTAAGCCAGTTTATGCATAAGCTGCTAGCCGAGTAACACATTCACGGGTCCACAGATCATTGATAAAAAAGAAGCGCGATGTTTGTTATCCCTCTCTACTGATCCTTACATATATCCTCATTCATCAGTTGAATAAATAAATGGTTACATCCGTTGGTTTGGCTGGCTGATCACTCTTTAGACTGAGTAATGACTAGGCCCTAATTATAAAATCGATCTAACTTATATAGAGAGATGCAGAAGTTTCCAGATATAATTTTAGATTAACATCCCGAAGAACAATGGGAAACCGTATTTAATCAAATGAAAAGGTTTCAAAAGAATGAGCTCAGGGTCAGAGAAACTACTAGAATAACGAAAGTAAACAAACAGCGACTGGTCAGTGATAACAGGATCTCAGATTTTCTGGACTATTCAGTGTGTAAACAAAGATAGGTCTTTCAGAATGTACATGAATCTATTGATGGCCAATGACCGAAAATCAGCTTTAAATAAGAAACAAGCAAGCAACCAATACAATGCTGTTTAAAAGTGAGGTTATTGAGTTTGAATATAAGTATGTTGACAGCACCAGCGATATGAGACGACGAAAAACGTTGCAATGAGACCAGACTGAATTATTCTTAATAATACAGATCAACCCCGTAGCGACACCGAGGTGTCAATAAACTGTTTTGATTATTCTCGGGAGAAAAGTTTCAAAATTACATTTTCTCTCGGACAACTCCTCGGAGAAAGAAATATGAGGGTAATAAGCACAGTAGCGTTAAACTCGATGACGGATTGGTTACCATCAATTTTCTTGTCTCCGCTTATTTCACTTGGGCAGTTATAATATATCGAACCCAATGGAAGATGTGGAAACTGTGTGTTTTAAACGTGAACATGGATGCTACTCTTTATCAGAGGTTTAAAACACACAATTTCACCACCTTCCATTGGGTTTGATATATTATAGCATTCGTGTTCTCTTACGGTCTGTGTTTTTTTTAGATAGTCCTTTACTTCGCACAACGGTTTATTTGATTATGTCCATAAAATAGATTAGTCGCAAGCAAATGTTATCAAATACGAAGAATATCAGAAATACTAGGTGCAATCTCACGGAACAATTGGTAGAGTTTTGATTGTGCGGTGGTTTTGTACTATTTGGAAGACAAAAGGCAATGCTGCAAAGAAGGGAACCCCACTATAGTCTTACAAACAAATCTTACCATGAGACTGTTCAATCGTCTGAATATGTTCAAGCAATCCCTTATTGTTATGGATTCTAATGAACGGTCTCCTCCATATATGTTTTAGTCTGGGTGTTAAGTCGCGTGTAAAGTTCTGACTGGTATCCTTGGAGTCAACACAGTCAACATGGTTTAAAATGTGTTTAACATAAAGTGAAACAGTCACGATTCATGCCAGTGAAAATTTCAATTCAAATCTACGAATACAAGTCGTTTTATAAAAACAACTATATATTACTATATATCTGCATACCTAGTGAATTATGTAGTATTTTTTACGCACAATTTATGTTAAAAATACAAATAGTCCATTCAAATGTACTCATAAATTCATACACTTTGCTTTGTTTTATCACAAAATTGCATATAATGGTTAAAACATACTCCTAAAACTAAATCACATAATTATCTTCTAAGGTAGACAGATCCGATGTTATAAAGTCTACGACAAGTTTGTTAGGTTAATGAGATTATTACAGCAAAGGCTTCGCAGTGTGTTTTATTTGTCGCATTTTTTGACGCGTAGATCAAGAGGAGGTCAGTGGAGGTCGTGAATCAAATGTGTATTGCACCTGAATACCTCTCTGTACTCAAAAGATTTGTTGTCACCACGTGCTATGGGAACAATTGTGGACAATGTTTATGGCCAATCTTTTAAAACAAGTACATATTCACAGTATTTTCGTTATTTTGGGAAAAATCAAATCCTGCCGAGAATCGAACCCACGACCCCAGCAGTAAATGCCAGCCACCTAGACCACTCAGTCACTTGGCCTTCTACACTTAGACGGGTGTCAACCTGCAAAATTGTCTGAACTAGAATCTGTTCAAACTAAGAAAATGTTATCCCAAAAAAACGAAAATACTGTTAATATGTATTAGTTCGGTTTAAAAGATTGGCTATAAACATTGTCTTCACTTTCTAAAAGACCCAAAATTTATCAAGTTCTTGTTCAGTCTCGGACACATCTGGTTTTCTTATTTGTAAAGGAAACTCTGTCACTTCAGTATTTGTTTCGCTCTGTTATGTATCATCTTGTACTCCAAGTAGATGATGTTGTTCTGTTGATCATTTCTTTTAGAGATGTAAGCATACTCCATCAGACGAACTAATTAGGATTTCTACTAGTCCTGCAGTATTGTGGCTCACTATTTATTATGAGTAGAGACATGTCGACACATTCAGTTAGAAAATCAAATATATTCATTATGTCACAGACACAGTATTACTTATCTAAATGATCTAGACAGTTTTCTCCTATGAGACATCAAATAAAACACGCTGTCAGTTATGGTCATCGTTATGAATCAATAAGGTGAACACATCTGGGGTGGTGACTGAGCTAGACTGATAGTGTCAAAACTCTGGCGAGGTTGTCCGGTATAATGCAATGTGATCATAATGACAATTAATAATACAAACCATTAATGTGAATTCTTAACGGTACATAATTAAATGAATTTACACCTATTTGGAACGATTCGCATGTTCTTAAGTCTGAAAGAAGAAAACTGCCTGAAAGTATTAAGTATTTATTAATACA
This sequence comes from Mopalia muscosa, assembly GCA_031763545.1. Classification (NCBI taxonomy): domain Eukaryota; kingdom Metazoa; phylum Mollusca; class Polyplacophora; order Chitonida; family Mopaliidae; genus Mopalia; species Mopalia muscosa. Next base: position 4,423 of record JARFOD010138705.1, read on the forward strand.
CAATTACAATAATAGAAAAGTAACGACCAAATCACCACCCAGTAATTTGCCTATACAACCCTGCTCAAAGTACAAATGTTGAGTTAGAATATTAGTACGTTTGGCACCAGCACTTTGGGACGAAGAAAAGCATTAAAAATGAGCCTGACTGAATTATTATTTAGCACAAACCGACAATGAGTATTCGCGAACGGATTTACAACCGCTTCACAACGGAACTATGGTGTTATGCAGAACTTATTTTCACATATCTGATATTTATTTTGATCGATTCGTATATATTTGAATTTGAAAAACGACATCATTTGAACATTATCGGAAATTAATAGATACACAATTATTATATTTCGCTCTCTGGATACTTTATCAAGTGTGCCCAGATTAAAAAGATGATCAGTAGAAAATTGGTTGTGGTCAAAGAATTACTTAGAGGAAACAACTAATTACTAACAATGAATTTACTTTTGATAAATTCTCCGAGGATTACATTATTACCTTGTGTCTACCATCCAGAGAACTGACGAGATAGTCACATCACACTATGTTATTGTCATACCATTTTGTCTACCTTCCAAAGAACAGACAAGATACACTACGTTATTGTCATACCATTTTGTCTACCTTCCAAAGAACAGACAAGATAGTCACACCACACTATGTTATGTAGAAATTTTGTCTTCCTTCAAGAGAACAGACGAGATAGTCACATCACACTTGTCATGAAACTACATCGTACAACGTACACTCTATTCTAACTAAGAGGGGACAGGTCATTTTACTCCAGGTGATGAACAGAGGAAACAGGTAAACCAATTGACCACAAATCATGCATTGATACTGTTCAAATCGGTTGAAAAGGATCGGTGTACAGGCCTATGTTTCAATTTGAAGAATTTAAGATTCTCCTCATCTTGCTAAATGTAGACTAAAATTATATATTTGTAAAAACAACATAATAACACAAGGATCCCTATTAATTAAAACTAGTTAGTCATCTCCTATTAAATATGAACGTTGCAGAAAAGATTCTAATCTCCAGTTGTTATGGGCAACTTGCGGATTTCTCAAGAGAATGATGGATACCAGACAACCGACTATATTGAACGAGTACTCTGCCAACGCTTGTTCTGTTATACAAGATGGCGACTCCCATGGCATGTTTTGCCTTTCCTACAAAAGGTGTGCCACGCGATCTCATATAATCAGTTTACTATAACCAGCCTTTAATTTAATGTTAAATACGGCGTTATAAACACGCCGCGGGAATCAAGGTAATTCATTGGAACAACATATATAGGTGATTTTAGCCTAAACAAATGCTACTTGTTTATTTCTTGATGATGAAGAAAGGTGTGAATTGATTTTCACATGATGGACAGATGTCCCAACTGCCACGTGTATAGAAGTTGACAATTGTGCGTTAGGCCTACATGGAGAAAATAACAAGTCAAAAACGAAGAAAACTCTTCCCATAACAACCTATACCGTATGCCTCGTCACACATCTTATGCTATAACTTGAACTAATCAATGCTTATTATGACATATTTGTAATTACATCAGAACAGAATTTACGTTTTTCCAAAGGCCCAATAAATTAGACTTAGGCAAATAACCAACGGTAAATAACATGTTAATGCGTTTCTATGATAGACACCCAGCCACGTACCCCTATAAATACTCTCGAGACGGCTAAATGATCCGAAAACCGTCAGTCCACTACGATAACAATGAAGAAGTATTTATACAGTTCAAATCTAGCCATTGTTGAAAGTCCAGTGTTAGTTTCTAAGCTACTGTGGCCAAATTCTTTATGTTAAGGAAGAGAAACTTGAATTAACTGTCCGGCGAAGATCATTTATTTTATTAAACGTATCACATTCAGAATTACTCAAGTTACTGTCACACTCTCCAAAATCAATATACAAGAGGGCCTTTTCACCGGTAACCTTTTATAATCCAATTTTTTTATCCAAAACTTTGTCAGTGAAAGAATAACGCTGGAAGAGTATTTTGGGGAATTGTGGTAGCAATCGAATTCCTATGGAAGATGGAAAGATTGTTTCGCGGAAACAGCTGAAATTAGCTGAATAAGCTATTCTCGTTTTTTGCTCTCTAATAACACAGGATTTTCACATTTACCTGACTACAGTGATTTTCCCTGTTTTTGTGATCGTCGTGGGTAACAGTTAATTTAAAATATGAACAATTTGACCAGAACAAAAATGGTAAACAGAAATTAAATGAATAATTTCCGGTCAATACGGAAATAAAATGTAGCTTTTCATCACATTCAATTTCGTTTTTCTCCGTTAAGAGGTGACTAAGGCTACTTCTGTAAAAAAAAAAAGCTTACAGTATTTGAATATTTGTTTGAGTAAATGAAAATAATGATGATAGATCGACCCGAATGAAACAGTGATTAGGACACCATTGCTTCTCGACTATGGGGTTTTAGTCTTAGGATCTGACATAAAGTCATCAGGCTTTTTTTAAACACAATGGCTAAACACAGTCAATGTATTTAAATAATCAATTTATATTTATTTGAAGGGACGCGACTTCAATGAAACAGAAACCGTGTGTCTATTTTAGGGTTCAGTCGGCAGGTTGCGGAGTACGCATATACAGCAACCTCACATTATTCACAGGCTATCTGGCTAAGTACTGGATGTGGGTATTTTCTGGCATACTACCTTCACATTCCACTAGTGAAATTAATTGTCCTTCGGATCAAAACACTTACCATTTTATGGCATTGTTAGTGACTATCACTCCAGGGACACTGCTGTCGCATTATAAGCCTATTTAAAGTATCCGTTAGCCAGACGTTTAACACCGATTAAACAATCAAAAAATTAATCAGTCAATCGTTAAGACGGAGATTTCGTAAACTGCAGAAAACAAGGGAAGGTTGATTGCTATGGTTGATTGAAAGTGTATTCGTCTCTCAAATAAAACATCATTTAAACGGATTTGATTAAGACTCATATTTTAAACAGACATCAAGAACTAGCAAGCATCGTTAATATTTGATCATGTTTAGGTTTTTAAATGTATCAAAGCAGTTAGTTGGTTGATAGGTTAGGTGGTTTATAGGTGAGGTGGTTGATAGGTTAGCTGGTTGATACATAAGTTAGTTGATAGATTAGCTGGTTTATAGGTAAGTTGGTTGATAGATTAGTTAGTTGATATGTTAACTGGTTTATAGGTAAGCTGATTGATAGGTTAGTTGTTTGATAGATTAGTTAGTTGATAGGTTAGCTGGTTTATAGGTAAGGTGGTTGATAGGTTAGCTGGTTGATAGGTTAGCTAGTTGATAAGTTAGCTGGCTGATAAGTTAGCTGGTTGATAGGTTAGCTAGCTGATAGGTTAGCTGGTTGATAGGTTAGCTGGTTGATATGTTAGCTAGTTTATAAGTTAGCTGGTTGATAAGTTAGCTGGTTGATAAGTTAGCTAGTTGATAGGTTAGCTGGTTGATATGTTAGCTGGTTGATAGGTTAGTTGTTTGATAGGTTAGTTAAATGAAAGTTAAGCTGGTGGATGGGTTAGCTAGTTGATAGGTTAGCTGGTTGATAGGTTAGCTGGTTGATAGGTTAGCTAGTTGATAGGTTCGTTGTATGATATGTCAGCTGGTTGATAAGTTGGTTGTATGATATGTCAGCTGGTTGATATGTCAGCTGGTTGATAGGTTAGATGCTTGATATGTTAGCTAGTTGATATGTTAGCTAACTGATAGGTTATTTGGTTGATAGGTTATTTTGTTGATAGGTTATTTGGTTGATAGGTAAGGTGGTTGGTAGATAAGTTGGTTGATAGATTAGTTGGTTGATACATTAATTGGTTGATAGATTAGTTGGTTGATAGATTATCTGGTTGATAGATTATTTGGTTGATAGATTATCTGGTTGATAGATTATCTGGTTGATACGTTATCTGGTTGATACGTTATCTGGTTGATACATTATCTGGTTAATACGTTATCTGGTTGATATGTTATCTGATTGATATGATATCTGGTTGATAAGTTAGTTGGTTGATATGTTAGCTGGTTGATTGGTTAGTTGGTTGATTTGTTAGCTGGTTGATTGGTTAGATAGCTGATGTTTCTTGGTTGATAGTTTAGCTTTTGATAGGTTAGCTGGATGATAGGCTAGTTTTAGGTCGTTGATATGTTAGCTCGTTAATAGGTTAGTTGGTTGATAGGTTAATTGGTTGATAGGTTAGCTGTTTGATAGGTAATCTGGATGATAAGTTAGCTGGTTGAAATGTTAGTTGGTTGAAAGGTTAGGTGGCTGAAAGGTTAGTTGGTTAATAGGTTAGTTTATTGATAGGTAATCTGGTTGATAAGTTATATGGTTGATAGGTAATCTGGTTGATAAGTTAGCTGGTTGAAATGTTAGTTGGTTGACAGGTTAGGTGGCTGAAAGGCTGGTTGGTTAATAGGTTAGTTGGTTCATAGGTTACTTGGTTGATAGTTTAACTGGTCGATAGCTTATCTGGTTAATATGTTAGCTGGTTGTTACGTTATTTGGTTGATAGGTTAGGTGGCTGAAGGGCTAGTTGGTTAACAGGTTAGTTGGTTGATAGGTTAGTTGGTTGATAGCTTAGCTAGTTGGCTAGTTTAAGTCACTCTCAATGTATTATTTTGCTCCATGTATAGGACGTGAACAGAGTTATCGCTCTGTTAGCACGCAATGAATGTCGTTGTGTTCATGATATTTCAAGCGTGCATTTAATAGTGTACACGGGCCAGAAGCACAAGTGCAATTTTTGGAAAGGAAAAACAAAACACTGTCATCCTTTGCCTTGGGTGAACTATTGGTTTTACAGTTATATGAAATACACTTAAATAGTCTACACAATAAGACTGAATAATCAGAGCACAATGATAAAGGTAGAAGTGTTTGGTAAATATGGAAATGTTACAGTCGATTGAGCTATATGATTGGTTTTCAAATACAGGCTGCTTGTTATTACAAATGTCAACAAGAAACTGTTGTAGACTCAATCTCTTGTCTCATAGATAACACAGCCATAATGAAATCAGACTGGTTATCAGCCTGGGGTAATTCATTTGACGCCGGTGTGATTCCTTCTGTCGATAACTTCGTGCTTTCAGGGTAACAAAGTTAAGTATGATTATCATGCTCGAGATAACTTAAACAGCCTGAAAACAATAATTGTTACCTGTCTAGCAATGCGAAAATATGTTACGAGATAATTAATTTACTTAAAAAAAAAAAATAATGCACACATACCGTTTCGTTTTTGAGCCAGATAAAGAGATTTATACCTTATAATGGTTTGGGGTGTACAATTTTTTGTGTGTTCCGTTCTTTTCCTAGCTCCTTTTTCTCTAACATATTCTAGTACATACAGTCAATATTAAATGGATGGCATTATAATCGACGAAATATATTTCAGTTATCCCCAGTGGATTCTGAACAGAGTAGTAATTGTGCGTTACTACAAAGCTAAACATAATTAACACAATAACTACTGATTATAACTATGGACAGTTTAAATAGATAATACAATCCAGCAACTAGCCACAACAAGCATTGCAAATAAATGACAATTTTTGCGAAGAACTTCTGAGTCTGGGGAACACGGTGTTCATCGCACTTTCGATACGACAGACAGAAAAATACCAAATATTTCGGCTAACGGATGCAGTATATATCACATTTGAAGAAATTTCTGCTTTAAAGTATAATGTAATTCTCCACTTAATGGGAAAGTCCGAATTTTTTGCTGTATATTGTAACAAACTTTCGAAGATTCACTTACTTCATCATCAGGTTTGCAAAAAGGGTTATAAGATTTGTTTTTTTAAAGAATTAACCAACGAGTATTATTGAGAAAAGTTATCCCATCACTGGTTAACATCGTGACATTAGCTATGACAGAATCTGTCTTTTATTTGATGGAGCTGAGATATGTCGTTAACAGTTATATTTGACACGCTACAATTAGAATTTTAACCCAATCCACAACCAAGAAGTAAAGGTTTATTCCAGTCATATCTTCTCGGGGATGCGTGTCTCTCTTCCATGGCTTGCTATTTTGACATCAATCGATTTGCGAATGCATGAAATAAAGACATGCCTCCTCAATCGTCGACCACCGCATAAACCTAACCCTATTCATAGGTTAGCCGCATACGTATGGTTAACCTGTTATTGTGTATGGTAGCGCACGCATGCCTTATTCACTCACTTGAGAAACAAAGGTATTCCACCTAAATGACGGCGATCTACCATACCAGTGAAAAAACACTCTACAATAACCATAAAATATAAAGGATTGTAATGTTGTAAAAGTAATGTCCAGTAGGTAAAGGCAGTGTGAAATTACTACATTTACACAGAGCGCATGACTTTTATGTCGATTGTACTCTTAACAAAGACATATCCTGTTGAATGCTATCGACTTAGCCATCCAGCTCTAGCAAAAGTTACATTTCACCATGCTATGTACGATGGAAACAACTGCGATTAGGGAAATCCGTCGACGTTCAGATATCAAAATTGTTCAAAATGTTATTAATGTTTTATACTAAATCAGTTATATTTCGTTGTAGTCAGAGGAATCTGACTATGATTGGTGGCACATACCTTCCTCTATCTTATAGGATAGAAGGATAGAAGACTGATATGCTCTAAAACTTCGCACTCCGGAGGTGGAGGGTAGTATTTCTAGGCACAAGCATACTGCATTTGTCCTAAAGAACCATTCATTTTAACAGACTGAAGCATTTTATGGTTGTGCTATTTTTTTAATATTTACTGTGAGAGAACCTCATCACCATATGTTAAAGTAAAATACCACCGAGTACAACGTTTGACATCAATTAGTTACTGCAATATTTTCATTAGCAGACAAAACTGATTTATATCAATGGCGATATATTTGTTGACAAAATAGATACCAATTTAGCTACATAGTTCGAAGTAATTGATTCAATTTTGTCAGAAACAAATTATTTTTAAAACTAAACTTTTATTTGTATCTTAGAAAGGATAAAAACAATTTTTTAAAGGAGACCTGAAAGAATAACGAACACATTATCCGTCATAATTATAGAATACTTCAACCTTCATGACGTTTTATAAATGAAACATGAGCAACAACACTGTCCAGTAATAAGATAAACCATCCGAACTGATCATTATTTTTATTCCTATGTGGAATTATCCGACGATGAATGTATTGTCTGGAAATTGCCTTGTACAAAATGGCCGAGATGGCGTGCACACATCTGGTTATTGTTCATAGACCAAATCTGGTTTTGATCTGTGTTCTCTGTCATCGATAATAAAAACATAATGCAATTATATAATGGTCTTTTATTCCGTAGTGTTTAACAAAACATGAAACGTGTAAGGGTTTGACTCAGGAATACAATATTTTTTTTATATAAAACTTGTTTTCGATACAATGGCGTCATTAGCAAGGAATCTTACATCTATTGCCAACCAGTACTCGGCATGGAGCATTATAAACGAAACTATGTGAATTAAATTAACAGTCAGAATTGAACCTTGATATTGCCTCTCTGATAAACTATTTACTATTATGAAGATCTAAAGCTAAATCTGTCCCAGTTATACCTGGCATACTACTATTAGACATTCAACTTAAGGCACCATTACAAACTGTCTCTCTTTCGTGTCATATTTTTTTGACGTCAATCTACTCTCACATTTATGACCTGAATGACAAGCCTTCTTAAGCGTCGATCACGCATTTGAAATTGTCTATGAGTAGTTTCCCTGCCATTGTGTATGACGGTGCACGCAAGCCGTTTTCACAAAGATGAGAAACAAATGTAACAGATATATTTCACTGAATTGACAGGGATGAACCCAGCCAGTACATTGACAGACTACCTCAACCATAAACTATGAAGCGTTGTTTGTTGGTAATGTCCAGTGGGTACAGTGGTAAATGTCCAATGGGTAAAACAGTTCTGCTATACGTTTAGAACATACTGCATTAACACAGAGCATTCGTATTTTGGGGTCGATTATACTCGTATTATGAAGGTACTGTAAGTGCCACATTACTCCATTATCTCTATTACCGTATTCAATTAAACCTTTCTATAATTTTCAGTGGAATTGCATATTAAAACGATTCTTGTTTTGTGGACGTTTTGCGTATATAATTAAATAGATCCAAATTAACCCAGAGATGTACCCATATAAATCAGCTGTAGTTTTCTAGTTCAATTACACAAACTTAACAAAGATACAAATATCGATCCAAAGTATTTATCTTAATACTGTCTATGTGTAGTAAATAAGACACATATAATACTCAAAATATGGAAATACAAATACATCATAAAACCTTAACCAATAACTGAACATAATAAAACACTGCAATAAAATAAAACTTTAACAAACTATTTACAAACAGAACTTCTTACCAGTCCGTTCCCTCTCTTCTACTTCTACGATCTATTTTTCCTCTCTAAGCTTTTCAGTTCTAATCTAACTTAGAATTAAAGTGTTTATACAACTCTGACACCAAGTATCATAGTTGCATTCAGCAGACTTAAAGTCAATTACCCATAGCAAGTACAGAACAACAGGCTTGGTAAAGTGCTTTGTAGACCCCCCTAATGTCGCCCCCTTAATGTCGTCCCGGCGACATTAGGGGGGCGGGACGACATTAGGGGTTCTACACCTTATCAAAAGAACCCCTAATGTCGCCCGACGACATAAGGGGGGCTCTCTGTAACCCCTAATGTCGCCGACGACATTAAGGGGGAAGGATGCACTTGTTGGGGGGGGGGGGGGAGATGTAGTGACATGTCCCCGCCCCCCCAAA
>JARFOD010138727.1:0-27316 GCA_031763545.1 Mopalia muscosa
CAAAATGAGACCAGCACAGCTCCACCTTATGAGGAAGCTAAATCCAAAATATGGACTTGATTGGAATGGAGGTTTCCCAGATTTGCCGATAACAATAATGTGTAAATTACGGGCAAATGACTCAATTTAAGACAAACAGACAGACAGGAACCAAAATGTTACCTGCAAAACTAGACCATGTAGGGAAGCTTCGAATAAAATATTAATGTGATTGGAGCAGCAGTTTCTGAGATATGGTGATAACAAGAATTGTTATGGGACAGACGGACAGACCATGGAGAGTGATGAGAATAGCCCACAGTCAGAATCACTGTGGGCTAAAAAGAACATTGTAGGGAATGGGAATCCTCAATGTGCACATAATGTCCAGGTATGCTTACATTTTTGTATCAAAAGCCTGAAAATTACAAAAATCTCTTGGAGGTAGTGATGAACTCCATGACGTTCTAGTAATTAACAATTTTATTATTTCCGTCTTTTGTCATTTCATAAGTTAGGGTGTCCACAGTTATTATAGCATCCTATTTTTATATAAGATTTTTAATATTCTGCAAAAGTTTGATATTGACACACAAAGCTAAATAAATAATTCTGAACAGGTTCATTTTATGCCCAAAACAACAAGCTTGAATTCACAACTAACAACACTTAAAAACAAGTGTTCACGTAATAAACTACAACATGTCCGAAGGTTGCTCCAATTTAAAATACAATTGAACTACCGGTAAGTAAAATATAGTTAATGTATTATTAAGCATTAGCCAAAACTGATGGAACAGACAAAAGTAAAAAACATTTAACATAGCAAAATATAGTAAGAACAAATAATAAATTCATTTCAACTCGAAGTTTCGGTTTGTTTATCAAACCATCAACAGGAGTCATAATGATAGTTTGATCAATAAACCATAAGTCACTGTAAGTCCAATAAATTCATTATCTTTGTTCAGAGTTATTACTATATTAAATATGTTAAATTCCTTAGTGGTAGTCATAACAATTCACAATTGAGCTTAAAACCTTATTAAATCAAACAAAACAATTTCAAACCGACAAAAGAGAGATCAAACAATGTGTAAGAATATTCCATTTTATTTCAGATTGTAAGTGGTGTATAAGACAGATGTAACCATAACACAAATAAAGAGATTATGTATCTACATTTGATTGGAGTCACAACGGCATAATGACTTCTCTACAATTAATGAGTCATTTTCAGTCATCAGATATGTAAGATTGAGGATATTACTATTAAAGTATTTACAAACAAACTCATGTTTTGAGAGGCTATAAACAAACTAAATATTAAGTCAACAGAAAATTATTAACACATAATGTATCCAGACATCAACGAATATAAATTTTGCAACAATATCACTCATTTATCAACAATAATCAAAAGCCTGCAACAAGAATGGAAAAAAATAAGCCTAAAAAGTTGTTGTGTTGTAGCTGCCCAGAAAGGGTCTTAATTTGTATTTGGATCTACGCTGACTTTTAATATGACCTCAGCATGGTTATTTATGTATTAAGCATTAGCCCAAACTAATGGAAAAGACAAAAGTAAAAAACAAAGACACATATTTTCTTAAATTACATGATACCCTAAATTCCCTCAAATTCATCCATACAATTACTTTTTTTAGCTATTTAAAAGAGCTAGAAATTGTGACTGATAGGCAGAAGATGAAATGTTCAGTTAGAAAGCCTCAATATTTCTAATACTTAGAGATATTGTTTGATTATGTGCTGTCATATTGTCACACATGAAATTGGTCATACACAAAATTTGAGGTGATTTAGGGTGTTCACACAACTTATAAGAAATTTGCTTATAAATAAAAAAAAACAAAAAAACAATTATGAATGTATTGGAGCTGAAGCTTGATTATTCAGATTGCATTTAGATGCGGAAAATGTTGTTTTTTTCTCGCCAATGCAAGCGTGTCATATTATTTGCTTGAGCAAAAAAAGAAGATAGTCTTTTAATAAGGTACACTCTATAAAAAAGTTATTGTTCCCCATTCATATAAACCAAAAAAGGTCTACTGACAAGGACCTGCTGGCTGTTTTGAACTATTTCCTAGCTTGTGTTAATAAAGTATAGGAAGACTTTTCATTCACAAATACAGTGTTCAAGTTAGGAATTTGGGTGCCACAAAAGACGTGATAATAAATGCAGTAATGCATACGCTGGTTGTATTGTATCATGACCTTGTGGTATACAATACTAAAGTAAACAGGTAAATATCAAATAACTGGACTATAGTAGACAGACCATGACCCCCAATATATACATACAGTCTTCTTTTTGATAACAGATAAAGAATTTGGACAAGAATGAGGCTTTACGCTCATAGACATACCACATCGCAGGCTTGTCTATTGAAACACTATTTTTTTGGAGTGAGTTTTGATAGATCGCAGTGATAATAGACATAAATCTTTCAAATGTAATAGGTACAATACTATGGCTTAAGAGAAAAGGCAAAAAGAAAGTTAATAACACATACGAGAGTGACAATTTAACTCACCAATATTTGATGCGCAATTCTAAAGCCAACAACTCAAATCTGTAGAGTTTAACAGATACAAAATAATGGTATTTTTGTTATATTGGGATAACAGTTAGAACATACCGTATACCTGTTCAGAAATAATGGCTTCTGAGAAAAGTCGAAATGTAAGTTAATAACATATATGAATTGCAAGTTTGCTCACACTTGTTGAAGCACAATTTTTATACCAACAACGACTAAACATACATTTGCAAATAATCCTTTTGCTTTTTCACAGCTAATACTTGAACAGTAAATAGATAAATTAATGCAAAAACACATAACCATGCTTATGAAACTGTTTAGTACATATTGAGTGATGTAAACTCATGATATAGATTTAATTATTTTAACACATCTTCTATACAAACACAACACAATACAATATGTACAGATCCGGGTCTGATTCCACAAAGCATTTTTATACTTAAGCCAAGGGCTTGTTTAAGGGCCCTCAAATTTCTCAGTTTTGAATTTAAACATTAAATATTTGGACATTATTATTAAAATGTAACTAAGTAATAATTAAAGTATAACTGTAAAAAATAAATTATGACAGTCGGGGAAATCTCAGACTTAGCATTTTGACTTTAGCCAAAATCAGAAAATGCTTTGTGGAATAGGGCCCTGGATGCGATTCAACAAAGCAGTCTTATACTTAAGTCAAAATGTTTAAAAGCCCCCACATTTCTCAGTTTCAAATTTTAACATTTAATGTTTTAGCATAATTATTATAACGTAGGTAAGTCACAATTAAAGGTATTAATTTAAAACTAAGTTAAGGCAATTTTAGTAGTTTGACTTAACTCTTTGCCTCCGGAATATGTTTTTCACATGTGGATCTATTTAGACGGAATACCCTTGAAGAAAATGTAAAAAGAAATTGCATTTGTAAAGTAATATGGTCATAACTTTTAAAAAGAGTCCTAGGTATGGAAAAGTATATATTTTCTTCATTACAAATACTTTCTCTATCTAAAAAGGCTAAAATATCGCCGCTGTCAGTGGTTTGCCGGATACAAAGAGTTAAGTCAGAAAATGCTTTGTGGAAATGGACTCTAACAGAAGCTTGTCTTTTGGCTTTATCTAAATAATGTTTGAGATGATTCAAAGGATCTAATAAATCAACATCCCTATGCCAGTGTGATTTAATTTCCAAATATATACAGATCTGGATAAATATGTATAAATGTAGATCTTTTTTGTGTAAATTTTACAACGACCAAATGCATTTCTGTAAAAATAAATTTATCATTATACATGTAGAATATTTTTGTTGTAGACAATAATAGTGTAATTAATTTGAATTAGAATTTGATTTATGCACATTTTTTTTTCAAAATTATATATATTATGTGATTCAAGTCTATGTCTACTCTTCCAAAAGTGACAAATATTCCAAGATTTCAAGAATTATGAACTTTAATTTTCAACTTAACAGTCTCAAACATTTATATATACAATTACGCAACTTATAAACTTAAACAATTAAGTTTCTCCTGCAAAAGGTTACAATGGCAGAGGAGAGACAGTAAAATCATACCTCAGTAAATGGTAATAATTAATTATGACTTGAGTTCGCTTCACTTACATGTGCCTTATATAAGGATCAACACTGTTATCATAAATTTTACACATTTTTAGGGATAACAACTGAAGTAAAATTCTTAATTTCAGTTTAGTACAGAAACACGTTTTCAAGTTATTGACATGCAATTGGTTAACAACAATAGAAGTTATTAACCCAAAAAAGTCCCCCCCCCCCCCCCAAAAGCTCAAAGTCCCATATAATACAATGAACACATAAATATGTGTACAAGTTAACATACTGTAAAATTTCTGGATACCCATTTCTTGCTTTGTGAAATAACACATTGTTTTGATACATATGCCTGAATTACGTCAGTTGTAAATTGACTTTGAAGAGGAAAGACGAATGTAACAGTATATACACTATTGTAAAAGTAGTTCAATAAACAAGGTCAAATGTACTAATACATAGACTGAAGAATAAGTAAGCTAATTTAGTGATATAGAAGGTCACAGATAAGTATCATAAGACACTAATATGCTCCATGTATACCTGTATGTAAACATTATAAAAAGAGTATTAACATTACAAAGTAACTACTGGTTTAATTAATAGTCTGGGGAGAAAAAAGAAATAATCTGTCCAGGTACAATGTTATAGAAGAAGGCAGATAAGCATGGAGAAATATTGAGAATTGGAGAATACTATGAAAAATAATCAAAATATTAATATTTAACGCATATCAAATGGACATGCATGTACATTACACCTTTAATTAATTAAATACACCAGTAGTTTACTTTGGGCCATTAATCCTCTGTTAATAATTCTGTTTACACATTAGTACATGTAGCATATTGGTATCTTATCTCTGGCCTCATGCACCCACTGCATTACCTTACTTGTTCATGACATTGTCTACTATGACATTTGGCCTGGTTATTTAACCACTTTAACACTAGTATATAGCAGTCATTTCTCCTCTCCTATGTCAATTTACACCTGATGACCATAGAGGCATGTGTATCAAAACATACACAGGAGGTGTTATTTGCCTCATGTTTAATTTAGGATTGAGCCTTTTGATGCACCCAGCTTAACCCTTTAAAGCCCATCGTATCATATATAATACAGTTAATTATTAATGCGTTAATTACATGATCAAAGTCTACTGTATCATATATGATACAGTCCCAAAATGTAGGTCAACTGTCGCGTTGGTGCAATTTGATTATTGATATTCCTTTTTAGGCATATAACCCTTACTATGTAAGATCCCCATACATTTCTGCAAATTGGAACCGGGCTTGGGCTTTAAACGGTTAAGCTGGGTGCATCAAAAGGCTCAATCCTAAATTAAACATGAGGCAAATAATACCTCCTGTGTATGTTTTGATACACAAGCCTCTATCGTCATCAGGTGTAAATTTATTTTCCGTTGTTTGTTTGATTAGAGTTTAACGCAATATACTTAAGGTTATTTCACACACATGACAGTGTGCTAGCAAAATGGGTTATGGATACCATCCTCTAAGCTAGTACTAGCTACAATCAAAGACAAGACAAGGCGAGACAAATACAGAAATCACAGGACACAAAATAAATGAAAACCAAACAGATCAGCTTCAGGAAGATGGCTTCAACCATCCACATTTTACTTTAGTTTTTCTAAATCAGATTGATTGCCAGTCAGTGCATCAGTTTGATCCCATTATATTTTGTGCTGAGGAAAACCAATTTGTATTGCTTTTCTTATACATAGTTCTTCACAAAACCAATCCTAAATTACTTGATGACAGTTCTGCAAACTAAACTAAAACATTACATTTTAATAAATAGATTTATCCATAAGAAAGTGGACTGTTGTGTATAGTTCAACTTTTGATCAAACAACACCACATGATATTGACATATTTGCAGGACATTTCTTATAAAAATTGTGGCCATGTTACAAAATTTCGAAGAAATTAGCATTATGCTATTCACATTAAAACTGAAAGACAAAGTTGTAAAAAACGACATATCATTTTCAACTTTTCCTTTCCTAAAGGGTGATGGAGATCCAACAGCTGACATCTAAGGCAATATATATGTTTTGAGTTATGACGTTATGACAACAGTCAGAGTGATGACGTCCGTTTGCGAACTGATGTCACTTTTTGGCACTGTTGGTGCAGCCTGCCTATACTTAGTTTTCAGAGAAATATGGCTTTTAAATTGTAATTGTTGCAAACAATAATATTTTTAGCTATGGGAAAAGGACATTTATATGCTTTTATCATAGAAGTTTACCTGTTACTTTGCAATATTCCCTATACTGCAAATGTTACAAATCGTGAATAAGCCTCCCTAGTCGTAAACATAATTTCACAAAGGGACACCACTCTGTTGTCATAACGCCATATCGGAATTTACAAATATGTAACATTTTCTTAGCAAATACACCTCTAATTTTAAACACAGTGCAAAGGTTGTAAGTTGAATCAGAGCCATACATGTACATCTGTATACTTATCTTAGATATGTATATGTTATTTTAATATTGTTTATACCATCCAAAACCAATAAAGTATAACGTACATTTTGTCTGTTCTGTTAAGCCTCGTTTGTGGCAACTGTATTATGATAATATAAAGGATAACAATCTTAAGATTACTATAACCACATATTATGTTGTTCAATATCAAAGAACTTTAGCAGCTGAAATATGTGTGATTTTTCCAGGGTTCATCCACATCTAAGTCATGAAATTCTAGGAGTTTTTACAGATAAAATTGCTTTTGCAGGAAACGTTTTTCTTTAAAATTTAAAAAAGAACTTTTTATTTTAAGATTTATAAAAATCAAATGAGATTTAAACAAAGGAAAAATCAACATGTTGACCATGGTTTTAGGGAGTTTGAAAGAAAGCCCAAACTGTTCAGAATTAGCTGCTCTTTTTCTAATAGTATTCAAGGAGAGAAAATGGTTTTCCAGGAAATTCCAGTCGGCTTACTAGAAAACTTGATTTCATTTTTCCATGAATCTCAAAAAGTTTCAGAGACTGTAATTTTTTTTTTCTTAGTCTTATAGTGGACGTCTCGACATTTATTTAAAAAAATCATCCATCGTTGAAGCAATCAAATTAAATAAGACACATACATCTATATAGTGTAAACAAGTGTGTAATTATATGTATGTCGTTTGAAATATATATAAATATGCGCCTGAGCCCTGTTTATTACATATATCAAAATTTTACTTATATATATCTGTATAATGTTATTCCAAGTGAATCATTTTACATAACACATGTTAAGTTAGTTTCTATGTTCCGGTCTATTAAACAATGATCGGTACATCATATAGAAACTTAACATGTGCATCTTTTGAGTTTGTTATCTTATGAAATTGGTATATAATGTACCTTAAAAAAAACTAAAACTGCATATACAAGAAGTTAAATAGTTCCTTATGCAACATTTTTCCAATTAATAATAATGTATTGATTATACCTTGTACAAGAAAATATTTTCAAACTAACACAAAATGATTATTAACAGGAAATGATTGATTGATCAATTGGTGTTTAATGACATGCTCAAGTGTATTTCACATATATGACGGCTGTGTTTTCCAACAATTATTGACACTAGCACAAATACTTGAAATTCACTTTCCTCTTATGCTAAGTAAAGACAGTGTTGTGTCTGAGGTGGAGGAAAGGAGGGAGGGGGATAAAGGGATACAATCACAAATTAATTCAATTTGCCTCTGCCTTTATATTTAAGTTTATATGAACCCTCTTTTATAGGGATGAGTAATTAGAAACAGTTTTTATAATGGCCAACATATATAATGTGTTGTTGTCTATTTATAAAGTCAAGAGCATTGTAAAATGACATGTTGAGACAGTCAGTCATGTTACACAAGATGTGGCCATATCACACTGTCTAGGTTAACTTTTATTGGCAAGATAGAATGAATAACACTTCAGAGTAAACGTAACTTTTAGAGAAAACTGGGGCACAGCGGGAAAGTGTGAACAGATGGCATTTGTTCTCTTTACACTTCAAATTTCCGATCAAGTTGATGGCATTTTGAAGAATTGATTCTTTTTGCTCATTTGACTGGTCATTTAGTGCAATATTGACAATATGACAAAATATAAAGGGGTTCGTTCAGTTGGAAATTTAATGTTCCTTCGTTGCTTAGTTAAGACAGTATGACAGTTTGAAACATAATGCCCTGTATTAGACAGATTATATGAGAAGAGCCAAAATTTTTTGTAGAGAAAAACAATTTTGCTTGCCTCCAAAGGGATTTGAACTCGAGGTCTCTGGCTAGGCCAGGGTCAAATGAGATTGACAGAGAGTCACATGCAAATTTTTATGAAGGCTTGGTCGGTTTTTATCATAAAAAAACACCCAAAAAACTAGAACAACTATTTGTGCACTGATCACTTATTAATATGCATGTTATAAAACATTAAGCTGTGAAAAACACATGTTAATGTATAAAGGTGTGGTACTGACAATAGACAGGTGAAAAAGTCACACAATAGGAGATATGGTAATGATATCCGTGTGACTCATTCACTACACATGTCTTTGTAAATTAGATATATCTGCACATAAATCCAAACATATCCACCCCAAACAGACTTTGAATCAAGGTGTTCGCATGCACTGTAGTTTTGTACCTACGTTTTGACAAAGGCCCTAAAATTCAACACAATATCCACAATACTCATAATAACTAGGGATTAAGATCTTTAATCACATTTGAATAATTGTTTCCTTTTGGATAGTTGTGTAAATCTTATGCCATCAAAACAACAAATTCATGTTTTCTGAAAATGTCTGATGCTTTTTAACTAAAAAATGTGGCATATGCTGCTGTTTTGTATCACTTTTGAACTGCCTCATTGAACAATAGTATTACATGTACTTTTAAAAAATTGTTCTGCCAATTTATAACACACAGAAAGTGAGCAACGGGCACATATTCCGTCGGTGTATCTTTATAAATTTAAATTGTCTGCATATTTTAAAACATGGCTTTTTTTTTTCAAATGACAAAAAATAAAAAATAAAAAAGCGAAAGACAAGCTTATATTTTTTCTTAATATTTCATTATTGTATCCTTGTCAATTCAACCCTTCTGCATATTTACTTACACAGCTTTATTTGTCTCTAGAGACATTTTTAAAGACCAGTTAGTTACTGTCTGCAGTGATAGAAATGTTAACCTTAATTCTGTCTGTCACCAGCGTCCTTTGTTAGAGAAACACCATTCTGTCATTAGGAAAGAACATTTCAATCACATTTAACATGGACATATAAAATATGTTATTTATCCAATTTTAACCAGAGATATACAAGAACATTGTATCTTTACATCTATTCATATCATAATATATATCATTCCTATTAAACGAATATCTGATAGATACATGTATTATGAACATATATATATATTTTGAATAAATGAACATATATATATATATAGATATATACAAATACTAGAAGCTAACTATATACATACACAGGAATGGCTGACAAAATGAACTGCATGTAAAATGAAACAAATGCCTGTTTGTAATATGAGAAATGTACAAAGGCCACGATATCCAAATATATTAACTACTGGGGAGCACACTTGAAAATATAAACATTTGGGAGCGTAGTTACATGTAACATGGAATGGTTAAAGTTCAGTTGTGGCCTACGAAATGAGCAATTCAGATGGTTATATAAGGGGATTTCAAAACACTGTGACATAACATTATCACAATTCACAAGACTATATATACACAGGACTATTAATATTAGCTTACTCATATCATATCCAATATGCAGTAAGAACTTATGTGCAATTCATACAGGAGTCTGTATTTTGTAGGTCACCTGAAATTGAGTTACAACTGTCTAACATATATATATACATAACTGAATAAGGATTTATATTAACAAAAAGCAGCACAGAAAATAATATTAAGTGCATATTGACAAACATCTAGACCTTTGACTTAAATTGATTGGCTTCAAATGACATGAATTTTTTTATCATTTCTTGAAGGTAAAAAAAGAAGAAAAATAACGAATTTTCCATATTGTGTTAATTCTTTCTGTATAATATAATTTTCATTTTAAATTATTTTTCTAATTGATAAAAAAAATATGCTCCCATGGGCTTTAAAAAATCTGTTTTTATTCACTGATCACAACAGCAGTTTACTTTTATGAATATCAAAAGTCAAATCATATGAAGAATTTTTAGAATAAATGAACATTGGTAATCCAATTTGGTTTAAATTGGTTACATTATGGTTAAAGGATCTTTAAAAGAAGTTGACTTGGATCAGTCTCTGATAACCATCTTTACAAATTATGTATGTGAACTGATGATCAATAGTCACTGAATGACAGAGATAAACTATGGATAGGATTATGGCTTTTGGGATTAGTAAAATACAGGTATAATTCCATTTTAAATATATACGTTTGGCATTCTTGGCAATTCCAAGGTGATATTCCTAGTTCGGGATTCTGTGGTTTTATAGCAAGGGCAGGCCTATGAATATTGTTGTCAGAGCCAATGAGAATCACCTACAGTTTCCACAACCAATTTTCACAAACTTTTATGTTGGGGATAAAAAAAACCCTCAACATTTCTCTTAATTAGGTTTTCCAACACTAATTTTATCGTAGGGATCCCCTCGCTGTTTATCGCACATATTCAATTCAACCTGCCAGGCACCAAGATGAAATCTTTCGTCTATTCCTTAGTTAACTCATTAACCCCCAATATTAGCTGATGATCACAAATAACTTTCAGTGACAAAATTTTGGTTCACTATAAAAATTTCAATCCACTATCAAAACCTTTATCCTCTGACAAAACTTAGATCCACTGAATCCACTGTCAAAACTTGGATCCACTGTCAAAACTTGGTTCCACTGACTGTCTGAATTTGGATCCACTGTCAAAACCCTGATTCTCTGGCAAACCTTGGTTCCAATGACAAAATTTGGTTTCACTATTTGAACTTTAATCTAATGTCACAACTTGGATCCCCTGTCCAAAATTGGATCCAGTCATAACTTGGATCCACTGTCAGAACTTGGATCAGCGGTCAGATCAGAGGCCACACTAAGTTCTTTTGGACCCAAATAGACATTCAAGAATTAAATAACAATTATCCATTTTGTTGACTCAATGGAAAGAAAGGTACATGCTGATGATTATCACCTTGGCGTGACAGTCTGCTCACTCACACTGAACAGACACAATGACACATCTCCACAGAACACTTGGTTAAGTCAATCACACAAGAATTTAAGTGTCAATCTAAGCACAATATGTAATTTAACAAGAAAACATAACATTCACTGAATAATACAAGCTTGAGATGGATCTCCATGGCGCCCGGCTGCTTTGGCAAAACATATGGCTTGCATCCAGTCATTCTGTATGGATTCATTATCAGCCTGGATGTAATAGATGCGGCTATTGTCTTTAGGTTTTAATCGGAAGGCATGGGCTTTTTTGTCAACCCCAGTTTCTGAGATCTCTGCATTTGCCAAAGGTATTTTCTTCATAGTGTTCTAGGAAAAGACAAAAGAAAACATATTTAAACCATGCAAACAAAATCAAATTAAAAAAGCCAACGTTTTATTTTTACTATTTTTGTCTTAATTGTCTGTCACTAATCCCGACCATCCATAGACTATTTTCTTATTATATTTCATTTATTTGTATAAAGACAGCCTCAGCCATTCCAGCTTGACACCCATAAAAAATTAGACTGTTAAGGACAGGGGGACCCTGGTTATTCTAGGCCTGGGAGGCAAATGAAATGACAGACATGTACTTATAAATGTATAGAAACAATACGGTTTGAACCAAGGATTTTTCTGTTTTCGTACCATGTTTACAGGATCGACACTCTACTTATGATATATATATACATATAGATTTTATGTTAACTATGCTCCCATTTACTATTTATTATTTTTTTATTGTAAATTTTTTTTTAGCTTGCTTCCACCGGTATATATCTTGACTTAAATATATTATCAATACATCATATGTCAACATTATTGCTAGGGAATTGAATTCTTAATATGATCTGAGCTACAAATATATCCATCTTTTAAAATTAGAAGGATTTTTATAAAGGCAGAGCTAAGTTATCTCCCTTTCTCTCTCCTCAAGACTAACCAATCGAACACAAAACCTTTTTGTACGCATGCGATGGCTACTTCAGAAAATACATTAATATCCATAAAATTGTTTCTTTGGCTCTTCTCATAAAATCTTAAATAAATAAGTTCAACTTATTCACGGATAAGATTAGTTATTTCTAGGCCTCTTCAAGCCGAGCAATAGTGACAAATCTTGAATGTTTGCCCCTAATGGATTTTTACTTCCCAGTTTAAAACAACACCTCTTCGTAAATCTGGATATTTGGACCAGTTAATTTATGATTAGGGCTCAAGTCTATAAACTGGGAAATCACTATCCTTTCAAAAATTGATAACGTCTAAAATTATTAAATATTGCAGGAGAGTGACCATCTGCCACAACATTAGAATAAACTTAAACAGCCTACAGTGCACTGAGCCCATTAACATGATACTGAAGAAGCAGCTTGCATTGCGCAATGTAAGCTTGTTTCACAATATAATATCACAGCAGAGGATTAGAAATAGCGTTTTGTAGGTAAAAAAATAAAATAAAAATACAATTAAGAACATCAACCAATGGAAAATAATGCGTTGTAAGAACATTAAGCCGTATTTAAAAAAGAAATACAAGCGTAACAAGGTGTCATATGTAGTTGTACATTTTATGTACTACTAGGTCATTTTACCCAGATTACAAAAATAATATGCCAATGTTAATATAAACCTTCAGTCATAATTGAGCCTTGTAAAAATGACAAGAGAAAAAACGTAAAATTTACGAATTCAATAAATCAGAGATCCGACGTAACCGTGAAATAAACAAGTTCTGACACTGTCAGAATCCGTTCACAAACGTCAAACTTATTATACCTCTGGGCTGTCACCGTAAAAAAGGTCAGTATTCTTCAACAAAAACCACTGCTTTTTCCATTTACGAGAAAGCCTTGTTCGTTTCATTAACCAGCCTTTGATTTCGTTGTGCGTCATGTCGTCTCCATTCTGGCTACCGGTTGAATGTGAGGGTAAACTGCTTGTTCGACTGTTTGTGTCATCCTGTCGCTGATCCGCCATGTTGACTGATTTTGCTCAGTTGCCAACAGTCGACCACACCCGACCTGTTTGTCGTAAATTTAACCAATGACATATAGTTTGCGACATCTTAATATTAATACGTCGCGTTCGCAGATTTAAACATTTCTCCAACCATCTTGTGTCGATATACAAACGGCATCCCCAGGGGAGATAACGTGTCATCTAAACAAAATTTTGACTGTACCATTCTGTTGTAAAACTGAACTGTCAAAATTTGCGCGGGTGTTGTGATCATTCCAATTTATGTTAGAATCACGTGACCATAGACAGGAGTGCGGAAGCGTGAAGAAGGGCGCGGTGCAGCCACTTGTTCGCGGAATTTGGTTAAAATTGGGCTTATTATTGTCCATAAACAAAAACGATCGTGTCAGCTGCACTGGACAGGATGGAAGCATTCTCCTTCATGATTCAGATCGGGCTAACCCGAGAGCAGGTCAACGTGGAAGGCGAACTGACGATGCTTGGTCTGAAAGATATCGCATGTGCATTTGTTGATAGAAAGGTAAGCGATAGTTAATCATCACACAAGACAGATGACTTTTTACCCAGTCAAGACTATTAGCGCAGAAAATGTGTAACTGGATTGAAATGTAATATTTGATCCTGCATTTAAGGATTTAATTTTTCTTTGACATTTAACGACATTACACAACCTATTGTAAAAAGCAAAAGCTACAGGTAAAGATTCAAGAAGACCCAGGTATATCCGTCTGTCATACTCATATATACAGTAACAGGCTGGAGAGTTCCGAATTCGAGCAACTTACCGCTGTCTAAGTCTGATTTTGAGGGGTGGTAGCCTCTTCGAGTGACATCCTTGATACTATTAGAAGCTGTAAAAAAAAAACAAAAAAAAAACAACCAAACAGTGGTTGGAAGAATTTATAATTTTAATCTGGACCTCTCAGGATCTGTGACTCCAGGTACATTCATGGTTGCAACAACTACTGTACTTCTGACTTTAGTCTGACTGGCTCTGGTGATAGTTTTTTTTAGCTGTTCTGTATCAGGTCAAAATTAACTATATATGTAAAACTTTCAAATAAACGATGTCCAGGCAACTAGAATTTAACACCTCACGTTGGGAGTCCCTTTGGCTAAGGGCAGTTTGAAGAGCGGCAATGCTGTCTTTACTTAGCACACTCGAGGAAATTTAACTATTGAAATGCTGCACATCTTTGGGCTGGTGTCAATTATTGTTGGAATACACCGCCATCAATCATATATTAAAGCATGGCGTAATACACCAATCAATAAATCAATTAATCTTTTTGTTGCCAACATTTTTCACATATCGTAGATTAGGCCTAGAGATAAATTTTCCTTTGGTCAGAGAACATATTTTGGACAAAATCGTAGTAAAAGAGTTATTGTATGTACATGTATATTCAAGTTATATTTGTAGAAATCGATGAAATTTTGAGAGCTGCCACCCCCTCCCACACAGCAAACTTCCCTAGTAACAAAAACAGATTTGTCATCTCACATACATCTGTGTTAAGTCAAGTCTCTTCCATTGTTGTTAATGTTAGCCTGAGGTTTTGAATGTTTTGAATGAGGAAATTAGATCATTTTCTGAGTCAATCTGAGTCAATCGCCAACTAACCATTTTTAGTGCTGGGCTTTTGAATGAGGAATTTAGATCATTTTCTTAGTCAATCGCCAACTAACCATTTTTAGTACTGGGCTTTTGAATGAGGAAATTAGATCATTTTCTGAGTCAATGACCAACATTTCACTTCTATTTTTAGTGATTCCTGTTGTCCTGGGGCTTTCAGAGCTAAGGGGCAACATGAAGCTGATCTTTTTGTCATGTCGTTGTATTTTGTTCTGTGATCTTCTGTCGTTCAAAACGTCAGATGAGACAAATAAACCAACTGTTTGTTTTGGTTTTGCTGCTAGTGTTCTTTCTGTCGTGGCCTGTTTGTTGGTGGTTTTCTGAACTGAATTAAATTTCAATTTAGCACCTTGATAAAAAATATGCTGAAAGGGATGTCAAATTACCGTGAGTAAAATTAAAATGAACCGAGATTGAGTACCAGACCCCCTGCTGTTTTTATTTTCATTTGATGCTTGTCACTCAACCTTAAAGAAGCTGACGTTTGGTTCATCAGTTGTTATATTTATGGTAGAGTTGCTAGGTATTATAGAAGCATAAGTTTATAGATGCATGCATCTGATGTGAGTTTTTTTTTGATGTAAACGCTCTAACAGATATCAGCAGAATGCTCACTCCAAAATGTCAGCATGTGTCAACTCGATGACCTATTTACATGTAGTGCTGCATAATCTTAACAACTCAGACGTGATTGGTCTTACTCCACACTATGGACTTTCAGCGTGATGCATATCACAAATGTTTAATTTAATGAAACCTTTTAAACAGCCTGCAGCTATGATTTAGTGGTTTCGTGCATGTTTAATTATCCTACTCCAATGTACCGTTCACAGGATTGAACCTGTCTGTTGACCATCAGGCATATGAGCTAGTCAGTGTGAAGTGGACAATCCAGTGTCATATAAGTGAAATTCCCTTGAGTACGATGTTAAACCCCTATCAAACATTATTCCATTAAATTGCTTGAACACAAACCCAAGGTTTTCTATGTAAAATTAGGTACATGATGTGCTCTCATAAGTAGACACCCAACGCAGATCTTTTTTTGGGGGTAAATTCTGAAGTGAAATTCGTGAAACTTTGTTTATTTTGCCAGTCACCATTTCAGCATGCAATAATTTAATCTGTGGATGTAAACATTACATTGAAGCCACTCACATTGTCCAAGTGTCAACTGGAGTGAACACTTGCAGTTTCTCTTGTGTAAAATATGCCAACATTTTAAGTTTATTTTATTGAAAAACATTCCTGTGCATGGGCAGTTTGGATTACAATAGTGTCATCCATATTAGTTGTTATATAGTGCTAATCTGTATTTATTAAATTCACCATAAATTGTCAGTGTATCTTGAAATGAAAAAGAGGATTTTTTTGGACAAGCTTCTGATCTTCGGTCAGGCGATTTTTTTTTTTTTGTTCAAGCGTTATCCAAGGAACATGCACACACAGTTTAAGATATTCCCAAATAGGTTTTAAATGAAAAAGAAAGTGACTGAATTACAAAGATAATATTATAAACTATCTGTTAAATAAATCATGTTACAAACTTGCGACTTTTCAAACAAGTCTATTGAGCTGTGATGTAGACAGGGGAAGCTCCATTCGGAATAGTCTGTGGCGGATAATGACAAATCAATACCAGAGAGAGCAGTTTTTGCTTCATTTTATTGGTTTAAACTTGTATAATTTCAAATATTCTTTGAATGTTTCAATCCACATCTAGAGTACCTATGAACTACATTACAGCTGCGTTCCTTTTTGACCGATTTTACCTAAAATATAGCAAGAAAACAAAGGAAATAGAAATTATAGGCGGATTTTTTAAAATCTACAAAAATCAGAGCGTTGCACCTGATTCCTTTTTACATGAAGTTATGAAATTGCTGAAATCCAAAACTCGTACACATTAAATAAATTTATTTTGTTTTGGTGTCCTCTAGAGCTCACTCCCTAAGCAATACAACAATAGGTATAAATGTAAGCATATAGGTAACCTAGATGATTCTGATTAATTTCCGACCAGACGAGGAACTTAATGTGTGTTTGGGGTTCATATAACACCCATTAGAGGGACGGGTACCTCTCCCAGGACAGGAATGAAATTTTTGAAAGATGCTTTTGTAGTACAGGCGATCAATTTCGCATATGCATAACAGTAGTTCCCAATCAACTTGGCATTTTTTGGAGCTCTCGCTTTTGCATATGCCTGGGCAGCCTGGCTGTGATCACGTAAGCCCCGTTGTGACTGCCATTAAACTGCTCAGACTTCATCATTCAGCAATCCATGTGGTTCAATACCTAAAATATACACTCTTAATCGAGAAAATATGATATCTTCTCTGTGAAAACTCACAGTTTAAAATCAGATTTGTATTTTTTTATCCTACTTATTTTGATTGACTCATGAGAATTTTTCGCAAGTCTGACAGATTTCCTGAGAAGGAGCTTCTGGTTTCCCCATTTTTTTCAGCCTTGTGATTGAATATTATAATAAGATTCCATCCGTTTCGGCATAGAAGATTTTTTATCGCAATGGTGGTAAACAAAAGGTGCCATATATTTATAAGCATATTCAAGCTTGCCTACTGAATGTATTCTGGAGTGTGTTGTAAACATAACTTTGGTTAAATACACCGTTAACTCATTAAAATACAAACATACATTAAAATTCTATGGTAAAATACTCATAATGGTAATAAATACTCCTTAATCGGAATGTTTTTACACATAAATTTCCTCTATGGCAGGTAGGTCTGCAGATTTGTTGTTCAACCTGAAATGTTATTAAGTGTGGATTTTATGCTAGGTATCATAATAGTGAAGTTGGCATTGCCATAAACCATGTTTATCTGTTGTAGTGATTTTCAGTAATTAACAGTAAATTATGGGGTCATCATCTGGTAAATTACCACTCTAAATACACTAGGATGTAATTGATGTTATACATACTGCAGATGAATACAATTTATTTTTTTGAAGCTGCTAACAAATGTAATTATCCTTAAATCAAATATGCATACTACATGTACATATAAGTTCCAACTGATTCGGACCCACATTACACCTTTATAAACAGCAGGATTTTTCTGTACTATAACTGTGGCCAAAAGTAAAGCACCACCACAGGATTTCTTGACAAGAATTTAATGGCATGGGTTTAACCAAGGGCTTAGACAGACATTGAACAATTGCTTCATTTGGACACCCTGTTTTAAGAATCTTTAACATGCAGGAGATAGGAAAACTGTCAAAATTGGACACCCAGTTATATGAAAAGTGAAGAAAAATGACCATTTTGGACTCCCTACTTAACTTGTGATTTCTGGCTAAGCCCCTGGGTTAAACTCAAAGTTGTGGTCTCTGTTGGTTACACAATGGACTTGTAATTGAACTGGCATCTATTTCAAGTTTAATTTTTATATAGGCTTAGGCCTAATTTGAGTCTCAGTTTCAACAAGACTATGGCGGGCCCGCGGACATGGCTTAGTGGTAGTGTGTACAATTACAAATCTTACATTATCATTCACAGGGTTGAGTCCGTCTGTGGACCATCAGGTAAATGAGTGAGTCACACGATGTGGCTCCGGCAATCGCTGGGGTGGTTTTTAGGTTTCTTCTGGTTTTCCACCATAATAGGGTAATGAACAGTGTGAAGTGGACAATCTGTTGTAATATTTATAAGTGAAATACCCTTGAGTACAAGGTAAAAGCCCAATCAATCAAACAAAGAGAAAAGTTGGCTTTTTATCACAATAAATACGGTATCAAAATTTATAAAATTTTATATTTTGTATTTTTCTTTATTTGACTACATAATCGGTTAAAATGTTTTTCAATTCATTCTGTTAAGTGTTTACGTATTCCATAGTTAATAAGCAGTCACTATCATTGCATGGCGGGCGGTTGGATTTTTTGCCATTGGGTCGGCACGTCGTCATGTAAGTGAAATACCCTTGAGTACGACGTTAAACCCCAATCAAACAAACAAATCATTGCATGTACATATTTTCTCCAAAATTTTATTTTTTTTATATTTTTCTTTATTTGAGCATAAAGGATTCCGATTCTTTTAAAGTTTTCTATTTAGTCTGTTTAATGAACATATATTCCATAGTAGTCACTCTGTTGTTACATGTGCGAATTTGCTCATTTTCACTGCCGCAGGCACTTCCTCAAAGGCCCGGAACAAAACAAAAATATAATTTATGAGAAATACCCAGATCTTAAGGATGGATGCTGGAGAGGGAGCTTCCTGATGCCCTTGGACCTACATATGTAGGGGACAACAGGGAACTGATCTGTTTATAATGTGTCTTTGTGATAGTCCTGTGTTGACTTGGTTTGAGTCATTGAGATGGTTTCCTTCACCAATTGGGCTGACATCTTGGTGTCATGTGATTGAAAAAACGGGTCAGTTGAGTAACCCATTAAAACACCCAAGGGTGTTGCAATGAAAAAGGCCAATTGTCTGTCAGCTGACTCAGCTCTCTGTCCCCCCTCCCCCTGTGTGATCATGATAGAATTCTGAATGTAAACTTTTTTAAAGACAATTCTAGGTTGTTTGGATGCTGAGATCTTAGCACTGTTCAGCTGACAAAGAGTGGCTGTTACAGTAGTGTTGTTCCATCAGAATTATGTAAATTTCCTAGTTACATATGATACACCTAAAATTGGACGGGGAAGTTCTAAGTGAGCATGGTTTCTGATGTACACAATGTAGTGTTGTCTTACTATATCCTGTAAGATTTATATGTCACTGTAATTTAACTGTTTCACATGAGCACTGTTTTTCTGATTAGCCTACATTTATACTGTACATAATCTAAATATTGTCACAAATGTAGCCTGGTAAATTCAGGGAGGGCTAGGTTGCCTTTGTGCTCTCAAAACTAAGGGGAAACATGAAACTGATTTGTTTGTATTCATCCTTTGATTGTCCTTTTTTTTTATAATACCTTGCCTTCATTTGTTGCCAATGGTGTCGTGGGTGGTTACCTGCACCCATTGGGCTGACACATAGCCATGAGTGAAATCAGAATTATAACTTTAATATGGTACATGTAAAACCCTTATCAAACAACACCCAAAACTTATAATTGTTCTTTACATTTGAAACAGCTAATTGTAATATTGATACAATAAGAATTCTAGAATCATATCAAGGCTCTAAATGTGTATTGAAGTGGCGGACAAGTCTGGCAAAATAGGCAGATGTCCGACACCTTTTTCTGTATCTCGGACATTTATCCGCTACGAAAATTTATGTAATAGAAGCTGTTTTAATCCACTTTCATCACTTGCTTATTTTCAGTTCAAGTAAATGGTTTTTATTCTCAACAGAATTCATGATAAATTCAACTACGTGATCTGTTGGGTTGTAATCACATTGTCTGCTTGTCAAACTGATCAAGCCATTTGATCGGAGACCGAGCGTGATTGCGGGAATACGGCCTGTGCATGGTTGGACCATCATATACATTACCATAAACCTAAGATACAAACTTCTTCCACTCAGATTAACTGTTTGATGTTTAAACATTGCGACAGTTATATGTATGGACTATGGGAATATTAAAGCTAACATGGCGGGTGGGTAATAACACGCACATGTTTATGGCTGAGTGGTGTTTATGGCTGAGTGGCGTCTTGAATGGCCTCATTCAATAGCCTCTTTTAATGGAATGGCCTGACTGAGGTATATGATAGCAAGAAGAATTCAATATTTTTTATTCTTTTAAAATACGTGAAAAATATGACAAGTAAACTTTCTATATGTAATCTTTAATCAAATAAGAACAGATTGTGGATGAACAGTTAGTAGATTGCTTTATTTATTAATGCAAAAAATGTCCGGCAAAAAATAAGGTTGTTCAGCAACTGTCTGAAGATGTAGGACAAATGTCCTGCTGTTAATTTCAAACATTTCT
Organism: Mopalia muscosa; assembly: GCA_031763545.1. Classification (NCBI taxonomy): domain Eukaryota; kingdom Metazoa; phylum Mollusca; class Polyplacophora; order Chitonida; family Mopaliidae; genus Mopalia; species Mopalia muscosa. The sequence goes on from JARFOD010138727.1 coordinate 20,897, forward strand.
ATCCCTGCGTAATATGATAAATTACTGTGTTAGCTATGGGAAATACACAGCCTCCCTGCTCTCGTTAATCTAGCGTAGTCAGTACTGAGCTAGTACTGTGTAGTAATTAGTATGGTGGGACTCCTGGAATCTCTGAAATGCGAAAATGCATTTTGAGCAATTTTTATTGAGCAACTTTAGATTGTGTGTCATTAGAATGGTCTTTAAAGGGACCACTGATTATTGATTTTTGAAAATATCCAATAAAGATAAGAATTTTAGGTCGAAGATCAGTGGGGTTTCCCTGTAATGCTATAGGAATTTACATCTGCTCCTTTTATTACCTTAAAAAGTATTTTTACTCATGTTCCTGTCATTTCATATCAATTTAACAGCTAGAATGTTCCTATTAGCTGTATTTTTTTTTTTGATCTGCAATATATCATCATATATAAGTGAAACACACTTGATCTTGTTGTTAAATAAACCCCAGTCAATCAAGCACACAAACCTCTGAGAAAAGTTGATTACACATACAGTTTGTTTCACTGTATGATGCGATGAACTGTCTTGGGGGAGGGGGAGGGGGGCTGCACTGCAAAACGCTGAAAGCCAGGGAGCCAAGAGAAACATTGTAAAGTACTTTATCATTATGAAGCTTAAATTGTTGAGATTGGTTGTAAGCAGAGCTAGAAATGATATGTGTATACATTTGTAGAACACTCATGGTAAAAATTCACATTTTCTTGTAAAGTTTCCCTGATTTTATCATTGTGTTAAATGGCTTACAGGACATTTAGGAAATCTAATATAAATCTGTCTCTGGGTGTGGAATATTGCCTTTCAATTAATTCCATGGACAAAGATATCACATGCGATAATTGCTAAAATGTGATAAATTTTGAAGCTTTGAAGGTTATGAACATTTGTAAAATTATATATATATATTGATTTCATACAACAATGAAAATTATTGAAACACCCAAACCTCTAAAAGGATGACTATAATTGTTACAAATGGAGCAAAATTGAAAAAAGTGAAAAACATTAAGTTTTTCTTTATTGTGATATTTATTAGAGGAATTATAGAGTAATATTTATAAACCACATGCATTCATTGGTGATATGCATGTACACATACATTAATGATGTAGATGTGTTGCTGACCCTATTTCTCCTTTTCACAGCTGATTTGTTTCTCTGCACAAATGTAAAATACAACTACGTTTTTCTTTGGCCTAAGCAGAACAATTGCTGCATGTACTTGTTTAATACAGTTTACCTTTAAATACAGCGTGGTTTAAACAAAGCTAAAGACCTGTCCGTCTTTCATTTTTGACAGAAAGATTTCTAGAAATGGTTTAAATTACAGGTAGAATTTCTGAATTTTAACATGGGAAAGAGAGGAAAATGGAAAATGACGACAGGTAAAATTCTTCGGAATAGGGATTTATTAAAGGCAGTTTTCTAATCCCTCCACTAAGACACTGCACAGGTACAATGTATGTCTATTTTTAAAGAGGATTATTTGCAGGACACTTCTAGTAAAAAATTAGATTGTCCTGTAAAGTCCCTCAGAATTTAACATTGGGTTAAATGGCCTGCAGGACAAAATTGGAAAAATGTCGGACAAAATATTTTAAACATTTCCACCCCTGGCAGGTGTGCCCACCTTTAGTTTATGTCATCCAAATTGGCAAAGCGCTTTATTCTAAGCTTACTACATGTATCTCCATGCCACCTTGCATGTGTTTCTTTGGAGGGAACTTCATGTTGCCCTCTGAGCTAGGGGGCAACTTGAAAACAAACTTTTTGTGGTATCATTTTATTTACTGTGATTATCCTGTGTTTGTTCAATCTTTGGTTGTTCCCAATGCTATGGGGTCTGGGATAATTTTTTCTTATAATTGTAGTAAGGAATGAATGGGGTAAAACAACCTTAAAGTAAGACCTTGAATCCAAACTGTTCAAACAAACAAACTATTTATACCAAGCGAGAACTTGGCCGTTGACAATCAGACAACTAACTACACCATGCATTTGTTAGCTAATCTCCACTTATACTGACTTTATGATTTTAGCCAAACACCTATATGATATCATAAAAAAAGTACCGTAATGAAAATCTGATTAGACCAGTAATTTTTTGGTTGTGCAAATTATAAAAGTGATTAGTGAATGTCGATAGCTGAGACCCTGGTCACAACTGTCTGCTTTTGGCGAAAATTTGGTTGCCAAGTTAAAACCAACTTGCTCGATACATGTTTTTTTTAAACAGTACCCATGCTTAAACAAAATCACTTGCTATTCATGGGAAACTGGAATCTATAATTTGCCCAGGGCAATCAGACTGTCAGACAAGTGTTATGCTACATCCTTTGTCTTATGTTAACCTATTGTTCTGAGAGCACTTATTAAGTCTCTTTAGTGACAGTCTCTCACATTCAACACAATGTGACATGGAGGTCATCATTTGCCCTGTCAAAGTTGAATAGCTTGTTTGTCCTAAAATTTTAGTCTAAATGTCCCACAACATATTAAAGAGGGGTGGGGTATTATCAGTTCAGTTAATAACTCTAACAAGCTTTATGCATAAAATCATGTTGCATTTTTGCTTTTAAGGTAAACAGAATGCATTCCCTTTCAATGACGGAACAGGCGAGCTCTTTGGCAGCCTTGCTGCGAAGTATAAGCTGCCAAGTATGTTTTAACAGATTTTGAAAATTTTGTAATCCTGGGGTCAAGTGAAATCGATTTTGTGAAGAAATTTTATTTTATAATTTTCATAACGTATTTGTATGTGTATATTAAAGAACTCAACAAAGCAGTGAAACATTCAAACAGTACCTTTAAAATTGTAGAGGGACCAATTTAAGGTTTTGTTGGAAAGCAAAACAGTACAGTGCTACTTGTTATTTAAAGTATGTGAGATAACTCCTGTCTCTATTGGTTAGTCTTTGAGGCTGGCACACCTTAAATAATTCATAGGTTATTCACCCCAAGTGAAACAAAATCCCAGGAGTGACTAAAGAAAATAATGAAACCTTTTTAGATAAATGAATTTTCAGATTAATCTTCTTTATATTGGAATTCCAGAACGACAGTGCAGGTCCTACACTTGACAAAGATTTTATATTTTTATAATTTAATTTGGCCAGGGCAATACCTTATTGTGAAATAAGTCTACTGTGTGTCTTGGTTTTTCCTAAAAATATTTCTATGGGATAAACGCTTCAACTATACGGCTTTCACCATTAAATCTGAAATGGATGATTAGAATAAACTACCCATAAACATACAACTGCCAATTTTTATCAACACTGATTGTGAAATGCAGTGATATCTGTGTCAACAATGTTACAATGATATTTGTGATGCAATTAAGTCAGTATAAATAACCCAATTATATTACCAGGGCAGTATCCAGGGCCATTTTAGTTACGGAATGGGCCCCAAACTATTTCAATGTTAATATTTCAAAGTGTATTATCTACTCGACCAATTCTGACCAAACATCTGTTTATGTCATTTGGGAACAGGATGGTTGTTATATTATAATTTGTGAGTGATAGTTTAAATATCTTCCTAAAAACACTTCATGCATTTGTATGGTTTCCTCAATCCATGTCCATTGGTTTCCAGCTGCTTTGAAAACTATGAAAACTAACTGTTTGGAGACTGAACTGAATTGTATTCAGTGTATTGTCAAAGCCAACATGGGCCGGGGTTCAGGGACCGCCTAGACCCTGAAAGCTGGAGAATTTTAGATTGCTGGAAATGCATTGTGAGCCATTTAGGCCACTGAAATACTTGCAAGTTTTTTTTTAAGCCTTTTTAGTGTTAAAATTAATTTACTGATTGATTGCTATTTTACCTTGTGGTAAAAGGTATTTCACTGATACTTAACAAGAAAGAAGCTTTTGCTTATTATACCAATTTTTAATTTACTTAATTGCTGATCAAATAACAACTCCTTCATAAACATATACATGCTAAATGTTCAAATTTATTGATTGGAAACAAACTTAATATCGGTACCGGTACCATGCCTATAGGGAATACTGCCAGCCTGAAGTTTACATATAGCTGGTTTAAAAAGAAATATCTCGATTTATTCACAACACAGATAAACAGATCTTTGACCGTCACACAGAAACGCATATCAGCTGTATTTTACCTTCACTCTACATGTATACCTAGTAAGACGATGTGAATTTTGCTATTATATACATATAAAGCTAAAAAATGGCAGTGTTGGGAGCATGGGATACCCACATCAATAAGCGTTATTAATGGTATGGAGGTTTGGTTTTCAGTGTGTATAAACTGAGACTGTACACAAATTGATATTACTAAACTGAAACAACTAGTGCCCGATGATCACAGACCGGGTTGTTTAAAAGTCTTGCTCATTTTGCATGACATCGTGTTCGCCGCACACTGGCACGGTCATAGCTCACTTTGCAATTCACTTTGCATCATATGATCACCTCATTCTTCTTTCTATCCTATTTCTATTTTAGCTAATAATATCGATCTCAAACGACAAAACAAATGAGATTATCGGCCTATTCATGGTAATTTGGGGAAGAAAGTGAACTTTTTATACTTCGAATTTCGGAAGTGCAGTTCTAAACTTTAGTTACATAATTTATCTATGAATGTTTTTGCCCATCTTATAACCCCCTCATTAAAAAAAAATCCCCGTCAATATTTGAAAGTACCCGTCATTATTACGGGAAGATGCATTGCTAGCTAAATGCCTGCTTGTCTTATTTTTTTGTCCACCACTAATATAGTAGGCGGGACTTAGAAATGCTACTTGACGTCTGTCTATCCTTCCATCTGTCCGTCCGTACATCTTTCCATCCATCCGGCACAAATGTTTGTTAACACAGTAGCTTGAAAACATATTCACTAATTAACTTCAAATTCGGTATGTAGCTTTCTCCTGTTAAGGCGACGGATGGTATTGCATTTCACCAAATTCTGTCAAACGAAATAACTGTTATTACATAATTTTAGCATATTCTTGCCTGTATGTGTTGTAAACAAGATAAGTAACCACAGTAATTCACAGATAAACTTCAAACTTGGTATGTAGCTTCCTCCTGTCAAGACGACAGATGGTATTGCATTTCACTAAATTTAGTGACACAAATGGCCGTTATTACATTATTTTAGCATATTTATGGCTATAGGTGTTGTGAACACAATGAATAAGTAGAGAAAAATTGCGGATCAACTGTATACTTGGTATGTAGTTTCCTCTGGTTAAGACGGCGTATGGGATTACATTACACCACATTCCAAAGTACACAAAAGTAGGAAAAGGGGATTTGACTGGGATTATGAGCCTATTTTTTCAAAAAAGGTGGACCAGCTAGCTACTCAGCTTGGTTCAGTTGCTTTTGTTTCTTTAGATCCTGTAGATCTTTGTTGTGCAGATTTTGTAATTAGAATTTGGACAATAACTGGACGAGGATAATATATTATTATTGTTTTTTAAATTATATAATTCCAATTTGCCTTGGCTGCTTGCAGGCCTAGAAAAAATGTGCAATATAGCAATGTCATTGCCGGGAAGATCGGCGACTCTCGCGGGAAATTCGTGAGGCATTAAAAAAAAAAAAAAAAAAAAAATTCTCTTCAGGTAGGGAGATCAAATTGATAGATAAAAATAGACACATTCTGCACTGCATAATTTTTACATCACTTTTTTTTTGTCAGTTTGATTCCATCAAAATACATTTTCATCTTTTTCCTTTTGCTGCTAATTTGAGGGTTGTATTATTATAATAATGACAAATTGTATTATTATAATAATAAGAAGTTGTTATTTTTGTAAGCTGATAGATTTTAAAAGTGAAAGCCATGTAACTGGTCCGTTTGATTACAGCCTCTAGTTATCCCTAAATCTGTTTGTTTCACTGGAGTAAGAAAGTCTATGTAAATATTATATAAATCTCTCAGATGTTTTTATATATAATTTGGGTACAAGTATGTTGTAAGGTTAATCTCGGCTTTGCTACTATTACTATCGCACAGCCTTGATAAATGATATGATAGTACAATAATAAACAAATAACTAAGACAGTGGAGAGTGTTTAAGCCCTCTTGTTGGTTTTGATTAAGGTCAGCTATGGAGAGTTATCAGTATTGTCATAATTAATTTGTATACAAAACTATAAATATAAAGGCAACAAAGGCATCACTGTCATCATTTACAGCAGAAAGAATAACCTCTTTCAGGACAGTGAAAGGCGTAACTATCCACATACCTGTCTTCCTCCTCAAAGAATGAAACTTTTACTTGTTTGATTGGTGTTTAACGTCGTACTCAAGGGTATTTCACTTACATGAAGACGGACACAAATACAGGACATCACAAACAAATCTGCTTCCTGTTACCCTTTAGCTCTGTGAACACCAGGGCAACAG
>JARFOD010138728.1:0-13260 GCA_031763545.1 Mopalia muscosa
ACCCCCCCCCCCCCCCCCCCCCCCGCCGTCCTGGTCGTTCATTTCTGATGCCCTAATATCCCCAAAAATGCTCAAAAAAGATTAAATTAAATAAGATGGAAAATAATACTTTTTGGAAATTTCGACGTACCGGTTCAGATAAAAATGTCATTCCGACAGTAAGAAATAAAATTCTATTATTAGGGGATTTCATCTATCTAGAATTAATTTAGACCCTCACCCCCACCTGGTGCAAATTTCAACTCTTTTCGGACACTGGCTCACAATTATAAAGGTCCTCAACCGGAAATCCCTATACTAGATGTGGGGATAAACAATAAGGATACTCCGAAGCCCATTCCACAATTGCAGAATATGATGACAACTTTAAGACAAGCTTTTCCTAAATCTCTTTTATATTTTGTGGAGTTGAAGTCATATAAACAATAAGGATACTCCGAAGCCCATTCCATAATTGCAGAATATGATGACAACTTTAAGACAAGCTTTTCCTAAATCTCTTTTATATTTTGTGGAGTTGAAGTCATCATCCAAAATTTCCGCCTTGAGAGAACTTAAAGCTGCAGCTGCCAATTCAAATAAAATTAAAATTATTCCCAAAATTCCTATGTCAAATCATGACAGAATTTATTGGACGGAGGATACAGCAAATTGTTTATATCTACATTGGCTTAAACATTACCAGTTTTATTAAAAATACTGAGGACTTTTTAAGTAAGTTATCTGAAATTCAGGTTGATCAAGAGGTCATATTAGTTACACTTGACGTAGAATCTATGTACAAAAATATCGATATTGAGTCAGGACTTCGTTTTGTTAAAAATGCCTTTGATCGATATCCTGACCCTCGTGTCCAACTACTGAAATATTAACACTATTGGAACTTAGCTTGAAATGTAATGATTTTGAGTTCAATGACCAAATATACCAGCAAATTAAGGGTTGTGCTATGGGTAAAAGGTTTAGCCCCAATTTTGCTTCTATTTTTATGGCAAAATGGGAACTCGAAGCCCTTGGAAAGTGTACTAAGCAGCCCGTGTTGTATCTTAGATACTTGGATCTCTTCACTTCTACTCTTAATTAGCACGATCCTAACATAAAACTCCAGCCCACTATTAGCTTTGATAGTGTAGACTTTTTAGACGTTACGGTATACAAGGGTCCTAGTTTACATACAGTATAGGGTGTTTGGATTTTAAGGCGTTTTTTAAGCCCACAGACACTTACCAACTACTTCATGCTAATCCTTTCATCCTCCCCATACCTTCAAGTGAATTGTTAAATCACAAGTAATTACTTTTAACAGAAATCCTAGCACCCTAGCAACCTTTAATCAGGCGTGTTATGTTGCCTTGGAACTAAACATACACACCGATTCCCTTGGCGTTTGATTACATGTACTTCCATGAAATTGAAAGCCACGAAAAATACAATTTATCACTGCTAACTAAAGGTTGATTATTCTAGCTTACGTATAGGTTTCGTCTGGAAGGCGTTTGGGATTAATCTTCACGTATAGTTGTGTCTGTTTGGAAATGTGACTGAGATTCCCTGATGTGTCTGGAATGAGTGTGTAATAAAGATCACATTAAATAACAAAGGAAATATATTTGTGATTCAAATCACACCAATTTGGGTTTGTAATTCCGATAACAAAACATTCTGTGTTTAATTGTGGTTGTGCTTCAGACTGGTGTTTTGAATAAAACTGTGGGTAGGGTAAAAGTTCACATGGAATTATGTAAGGAAAGGTTTGTGTTTCTGATATGGATTGCACACATATGTGAATGGGAGGCCGAGGAAAGATAGGTGATTCTGTTCACACAAAATCTTATACTTTAGTATGCCTAATAAATATGTGGCTTTAGAGGAGCGCGTAAAAATCCTTGCCAATCAACAGAGCTTAGTAAATAATAGTTTGTTTTTAATATTTCAAATTTATTCCATTTTGCACCTTTTGTTAAATATCAAATACTCAATTAAACAAGTCGGAAAGCAACACTTATTGTCTTGCATATGCTTTCAGCTCATTGAATAATCGGTCTGTGTACACAGGTGACTGGGATATAGTGTGGTCGGTATATTTGCATTTCAAATTTAATTGGGCAAATTTGATAAACACGTAATCAACAATTACCTTGTGGGTTTTTGTGCTTGGTATAAACCATGTTTGCAATGGAACCAGAAACTGGATACTGACCACTCTATGATAAACAAAGACACGCACTCCACAGAATGGCTCACATAAAGTACTATGTGTGGTCGTATGTAACCAGTACGAAATATATGACGAAATTTGTGCCATAATTACTTTATTGTATGAAAATACAAATATATACCAATCGGTACAAAAGCACAGTTCTCAAAACTTTGTGTAATTTGACAACTTGTAAAGTGCGATAGATATTTTATAGGTATGCATCTGTTGTTCCATATATTGACTGCATGATTAAACATTTATAATTGTTGAGATGTTGTTATGCATCACGCCAATCCTGTTCCGATGTTTGGTGCGTTGTTTATGACACTTTGGTATTTGTTACCTGTCCAGTGGACGTTAATACATTCCGTTGTGTCATGTGGGGAATGTTACAGAGGAACAGGGAGGGCTGGTGAGTATATATACTATGAGAATCTCTGATTCGGGCTAGAGTTGAGCTGAATTGGATTTAAATGTAGACTTACTCTCGGAGGATTTTTAGGCTGCCTCGTTAAAGATTACGTGGAATTATTTAGCATTGTTAGGAAACAGTAGAAATAAAGAGTAGTAGATATCTGGAACTTGTCTTCTTGCTGTTGATCTTTCATCCACTGGGGACTACGTGGCTATTAAATAGATCGTAGTTTCTTCCCGTTCTCCTCCCGGGACGGACTCGCACATCTCATGGTTGTGTAAAACAAGCCAGGCCACTGTGACCTTAAGCCAGTCGCAGATACACCCAGAGTGGCGGAAAAGTTTACACTGGCGACCCCGACAAGACCCCAGTGTCTGAAAGATCTCAAGAAAATTTAGTAAGAAAATTTAGATAAAAAACTACCATAATGGAAAGGACAGAATCAACAGTCAAAGTACAGGAACTGCAGATTCGAACCTCTGGCATCATTGACGAAGTGAATTCAGCCCCAGAAGACCTCAATCAGCGACCAGGCTGACAACAGGTATGGGCTATCCCATCGGTCGTGGAACCCTAGTGTGTTACTCCAGGTTTAAGACGTCTTTTCGCCTTTCCACTGCTGACCTGGGACCCTTCGTCAGGCACCATACGGACCGTGGCTGTGTATACTTCAGGGTACAGTGATATAAACTGAACTGTGAAATAGGTGTAGTGACAATATTATTTGTTTCTCGGATGTACTGGAATGAAGTCTGTAAGTTAAATTTTCCATTAAAAAAATGATGCAGATTAAAATGATTTAAGTTTTTGAAAACTTCGGTAGTAGTTAATTCATTTTTTTTTGTGGATGATTTCCTGTTAAAATTGAAAGTCAAAATAAGTGTTTCAATGTAGCCGACTACCACTCCAATACTTGGTTTGTCAGTAAGGTGATTTACTGGAAGTTTTATTACATTTGTAAATTTTAATTTGTACGGTTTTTGAAAGGTATGATCCTAAGCTCTGTTCATTTTGTGTTTCTCAACATTTTTGGCTAAAAAAGGCGATAGATGCCGCTTCAAACTTGAGTAAGCATATTTTGCTACAATGCAGTTGGTTATTTTCTAGATAATGCTGTTATATTTAAGCTTTGAAATGTGATCAATACTTCCATAGGCAACCAATTCAAATGTATGGATGCTGCATGTTGTGCACGATCTGTCATATATGATGATTTTTGTTATTATGGAAAACTATTGTCATTTTTGTTTTTGGGACAACCAAGAACGGTACCTATTTTCCTGAGATTTTATTTTCACTATGGTTAAGACAGAAACAAAAACACATAATTTTTTTAGCATTGAGTACAAAAGCATATGTCGACACTAAGCAAATATATTTTAAAGATATATTCCGGATAATGAATTACAGACTATGGCGAAGGAGATGTCTCATATAGAAATTCAACTATTTGTTACTTGAAATTTGGCTCATTATGAATTTAACGTTATGACTAGTTATGTTATTAATTCTAGAGTAATTTTCAACTGTAATAATATTTTTATGAGATAAGGAGACCTTGCATAGCCTCAGTATGGTTTCATACATCGTGGTGGAATTTCAAACATTATTAAAGTTAAAAGTTACAATAAAGTGCATTCTATTGTAGGGTATAAATTAAAATATATGATACTTAAATGCTAGAGCAATAAAGTTACTTTAAAAAAATAAATGCACTTTAGCAGATGAGTCTAACATTTTGTGAATGAGTTGGTTTTAGCCAATGATAGTTGACCATTTTGACACACCTCCGTTATAGGTTATCATGACCTACCTGTCACATGGGCTTGTTTAATTGTTAGGACGCCGGTTTACATGATAGTGAATTTATGTCTTTTTTATGTTGGGTTAGATAAGTATACCCGGATTTTGTTCAATTCTTTATTTATTTTGTGTATGTTTCCAATGTCAGAGTTCCATTGCTTAACAAGATTTTCTTCTTTGAAATTTCTCCAGCTTAGGTTCCATAAGACAAAGTGTGACGCATCCATTTTTTTTATATATGTAATCGGTATATACGAAAAGAAACAAAAGAAATGTAATATTTGAGATAACTTGTTGAAGTTACAGTCAGAGCAAGACTGGTTTGTTTTGAGTTCTGTAGAGCTTGAATTTATGTTTTATTTTATCGTGTTGGTATTTTCATCAAATTCTCTTAGTCGAATTTTGTTTGCATATAAATCAACTGCCTTGCAACGACTGCATCTTGCATTGTAAGAGCTTTTGTCGGTGACGTCCGTCAAACTCACTCAGTTGCTTTTATTCGCATATGGATTGACTACTTTGCACAGATTGTGTCTTGTATCGTAAGAATTTAAGTCGCACAGTTGAATATACACCTAATAAATGCCCTAAACACTCACATATATTTGATGCAAGTGGATGACGCGTAAAGTCAGTAGCATCAGTTGATTACTCTTCGAATAACGGACATAAATACGTCAATCTGAATTATGTAATTAACGATAAAGAGGTTGATAATGCAGATAGTAGCTTATCATATATTTTTTTTCCTCTCTTGGAAGTCTGTCATGACTTGAGTTGTAGATGAACACTGAGATTGTGTTATTTGTTTCTAGCTGATGATAATTTTTTGCCGACGTCGAAGAACTCTAGAGTGAGTTATGTTGAAGATGTTATAGCTGTTATTTTTTTATATATTTTTTTTAACGAGTTCGAATTTATTTTCTGTAACGCCAAGTTTCTTTGGTCAGAACAATTGTTTTTCCGTAACGAAGGATTGTTTGTCCTGTAAGTGCTGTCGTCACATAGGTATACCTTTGCTGCTTCACGAGTTCAGTTGCCATCATTACGTATATCGGCAGTACTTAACACAACTCGTGTGATCCAAAATTAAAGGCTACCCCTTGGCATGCCCTGAATAAAGTTACATATGTGCCCTTAGCGCCCATACCAGATCTGGGTATACCCGTTGATCATATTGCTGTAAGCGCTATTTTTAGCATTGTATCGTTTGTTTTTATTGTATTAGGATGCATCGTTTGTTGTTTTTATTATTTGTATTATCGATTTCTTAATATGAGTAAACATAATTGTTGTTCCGTACGTAGGCCTGATTGTACAGATGCAGGACGCCCAGTCGATGAGAAACCTCCGCGTCTAGAGGATGTTTCTCAGACCCCGACTCCCCCTCCTCCAGTATAGATTTTGTCCCCTTTGACTTTCCATTTAGTGCGGTGTTGATTTTAGCTAGGTCATCACGTCCGCTGGAAATACGTTAGTTTCCTTACACAAATCTGCAGTTTGTCGAAACTTCGGTATTTTTATCTAAATTTGCTTCTTCTTTCATCTGTTTAGTTCTATTGTTTTTTTGTTGTTTTTTTTTGTGTTTTGTTTTAAATCTTTATTCCAGATAAAGCTTTAAAAAGTATGTTTGGGGGATATGTAGAATACGATAGGTATTTGATATGTATGCATCTGTACATGTATGTATTAACTGATTGTATTTTAAGTTTCTTGTATGTTATTGTGAATTGCATCTACTCATCACTTCTCCCGCACTGATTAAACGTTTATAATAGTTGAGATGCTCTTATGACATATTACAATGTGTTTACAGACTTGTTGTCAGTGACACATTCCTGTTGTCATAATATAAATTATGTTGATTCCTATTTAAGCAACAAAGCTCTGACTAGAGTTGGAGATGAGTTTATCTTATCATGTAACATACATGGACTCTCTCTCCGAGGATTTTTGGCTTCCCTGCCTCGTTAAAGATTAGGTGGAATCTTTTTGTATTGTTATGGAACTGTAGAAATAAAGAGTAGTAGATATCTTTAACTTGTCTTCTTGCTGTTAATCGTTCATCCACTGGGGACTACGTGGCTATTAAATAGATCGTAGTTTCTTCCCGTTCTCCTCCCGAGACGGACTCGCACATCTCATGGTTGTTTAAAACATGCCAGGCCACTGTGACCTTAAGCCAGTCGCAGATACATCAAGAGTGGCCGAAAAGTTTACAGTATGTAGAATAAAGGTAGACGTGATAAAACGGCTTGCTATAATGGTCAAGCTAAGCGTGTTACGACTGTTACTTATATCAATTCATGTATTATTAACAGTCATCATCAAGAGTTATATAAACCGAAATGAATTCAACTAAAATAAACGTTTATTTTAGATATGCACAAAAGAGTTCCACTTGTCGAGCAAACTGAGAAATGATTTCTCCCCCAAAGCATGGGGCCATACCCAACCTTCATTTGTGCTGCTATCGTCTTGTGTAGACTTTCAAGACGAATGCAAATACGATAGAAATATATTCCACATGTTGGGCAAGTTTAGCCTCAGCAGGGCACACTCCCAAGTCAATTAAATTTTAATAAATGAGCCTTTGTATCAAGATTGCAACAACAACAAAACATGGTGTATATATAGGTCATTGAGTGCATAGTCGAGAGCTTAAATTCATGTCTGTACGCGAGACCTGTGGTGCTGTGATGTTCTGTCAAACAGGGTCGCAGAGCAGATGAGGTATGTGTGTTAATTAATTAAAGACCTCACTAATAAAAGACTGTGATACAATTAAAATTGAAATACCGTAGCTCAATGCCATTGCTGATTTATTTAGTTTTTAGTGTTGACGTAAATTGACACGTTGTTGTTGTAGCACTGCGTAGGCCTATACGCCACCCACTGAACACTTACTGTCAATTTCACTGTACTTATGATATCACCATAAACCTGGCAGCGTATTGAAGATATTTAACAATATTCACAAATTACTAAATAAAATACAGCTGAAATATTTTCATCAGCAGAAATGTTCCAGGCGTGTGTCATAGTGCATTTTAGTTTTATACATGGAAGCCCAACATATCCTATCTAGATGTTATGTCTTCATGATTTGACAGACTATTAGAGATACGTTACAACCGGTTTTGCAATAAAATTCTAGTTTTGAAAAAACACCTGTTTTTTTAAATAAAAAGTTCCTCGGTTTGAAAGAAAGCCCAGTTGTGAACTAAAAAATTACTACTTTTGAAATATTGTATTGACCTACTTTTGATATAATAAATTATATGTTTTGAAAGGGAAAAGTCATTTTTTGCATTATTGATTGAATTTTATTTCATTACTGACTTTCATTACTGATTTTTGTTTCAGAAGTAGTTTAACCATTTCAGAACTGGTAATTGTTTATTTCAGAAGTAGTTTAACTGTTTCAGAACTGGTAAATTTTTATTTCAGAACTTTTTTTTTTACCCGACACCATCAGACAGAGAGAGTACTACTACTATTATAGTAATTGCCCTAATTGCCCCACCTACATCCTTATTATCCATTGGTTTGTTAATGCTCTGCCTCAGGAGTTTTGGAAAAGTTTTGGAAATACGATCATCCGTTTCATTCATTTTTATTCAACCGTCACTCTCCAAACATGGATCGTTTTCGGGTTTCTTGCTATGGAATTGACTGAGAATTGTGATCGTTGACATTCTGGAGAAAAAATTAAAAATAAGTCCTTTTTTAATGCTGCACAAAGTAATAAAAGTTCGATTTCGCTGCGGAAAGGTGGGCTGGGGTCGTTTTTTGGGTCGTGCGAAAGGCAGGTTGTGCAGCGTTTCTTTGCAAATAAGATTGATTGATTGATTGATTGGTGTTTAACGCCACATTCAGCGGTATTTTAGCTACGCTGTGGCGAGAACATAGTTCAAAGTGTTTACCCAAGGTTGTATATCTAAAGACAAAATTAAATCTGACTGCATAGTTGGCAGTTAATATCAAAAAGAGAAACATTTTTTTGAGTGGATTTTATTTATTTATTTTTTTAAAATTTTTTTTATTTTTTTTATATAGTACAATATGTCAATATAAAATGTTTAATTTCGAATCAAAAAGAAAATTTCAAGAGATATTTCAGTTATTTTTGTAAATTATATAACTAATCAATAAGCAAAAACGTTATTGAGAACTTTTTTTTGTCAGTTTAAAGCTAAGGATGATTGTGTGCCTTTTTTCGTACTAGTTTGTCTAAAAAGTGTTCTTAATTTTATTTTCCACTTAGCAAGTGGGCGTGATATAATCGTTTCCCATAGCAATTTTAGACTATTACAACCATATAAGTTTTTAACTTCATACTTTACAGCTATAGTTTTTTATTTTACTTATTTACGCTATAACGATTGTACTGAACATAGTATATTTTTCACTAGCCCATCTGAACATCTGTTTTTGGGTCAGATATAAGGCATTTGATGTTCATTCTTTTCATTTCAGATGAATGTAAACAATATATTAAAAAAGTGTTTAAAACACAGACATTGATATCTTAGATTTGTTGAGTAAGAGTGGTCAAACGTCTGCTTGATGACACAAAATTAAACAGTTCTCTCGTCGAAGAAGCAAGTTTTAAAATCGTTTAATGAGTATACTTTTATAACATCAACATGTAAACATGTTTTCAAATATTTGCTGGAAAAAATATATTTAATCTAAGCGATCGTCTACTTAGATCTAATTCTAATTAGGTAAGTATTGAGAAAACACATTGACCGTATATGAATACTTAACTTCCAAAGCTACAAGCCCTCTGGTTAAGACAGAATGA
Organism: Mopalia muscosa; assembly: GCA_031763545.1. Classification (NCBI taxonomy): domain Eukaryota; kingdom Metazoa; phylum Mollusca; class Polyplacophora; order Chitonida; family Mopaliidae; genus Mopalia; species Mopalia muscosa. The sequence goes on from JARFOD010138728.1 coordinate 9,229, forward strand.
CTGTAGCTGTCATTATTTAGCGCTTGAGGAATATTACTTTTCCAACAGAGTAAAGCACTTCACATGATATGGTTGTGCAAGTGTTGTTTACTGCTCGGTCATGTAAGTGAAATACGCTTGAGCATGGCGTAAAACACTAATCGAACAATCACATTTACAATATTGAACCTTATATTTAACCCGTATAAATAACTTACTGCTTCCTTGTAAAATGAGATTTTCAAAGGTACTTTTTAACTCTGGTCATTTTCATTTTTGTTTATACATTAATCTCTTAGAAACTTTTTGTTCCGCATTATACGTAGATTGAAAAACGAGTCAAAATCATGTTATTCTTTTCTTTACTTACATTATGTGTTTGTGTTACATTTATTAATTTAATGCTGTTTTCTAAAATGGGAATGTTACAATGTACAAAGTTCATTCTACTATGGTGGTAACAGGAGATAATTATAGAGGAATGTATCTTTTGTATAATACCTTACGATGTTATTATTTTAATGCTATATCACAATTTTTGTTCAATTCGGTGCATTGGTTTTACGTGTGTTTTATGTTGTTATTTTTTAAATTTTTTTTAAAAAATTTTTTCAATGGCCATTCTTTATTTCATCACAGAATTTGATCATTGTTCACTCGGTGTTTCGACGCCAGTAATCATCAATATCGCGTGTAGCCGTCGAAACACCGAGTGAACAATGATCGAATTCTGTGATGAAATGAAGAATTGCCATTGAAAAATCTAGTTGAATCTGTTTATGAAATTTTCAAAATTCAACCAATTTCCAGTTTGCGCATGCTCATTAGCGAACAACTGCACCTGCAGGTTAATCCTTGATATACCACGTCGGCCTGATTACTGGGACAGTGTGTGCAACATTTCATCGCGATCTGGCACATATCTTGGAATACATCAAATAAGGCTTGGGGGGCTCTTACTTTTGTTGGACTGTTTAGATATTGTTGTGCAATGAGCAAGACGGTATTCCATACCGGTATAGGGTACAAGACTATATTTAGGCCATGATGTATGGGCACTAAAATACCGGAAGTCCGTTTAACCAAATGGGCAGTCAAAATGAACATCGATGTTATTTGTATGTGTGAGAATGCTTTACATTCAGCCTTTGCTAAGATTTATAAAATTGACTTAAATACTATTGAAATACTATTGGCACACTTTTAAGTCAGTGACTTGAAATTACAATGTAAGAAAATCATAGTATCACTGGGAGAGCATGCACAATATCCCCAATATTTTAAATACGTCTATAAATCTATCATATGTTATCATTTCATCCTTATTAATCGAAGGAATATGTTGAAAATGCTAAGAGTTTTATATTTTATATAAATCAACGTAAAGAGTGGGAAAGACAGAGCAAATACAGTTTTTTCCTCTCAGTCCGATCGTGACTGGTAACAAAACCACTTCTGAAATTATAATGAACAAGTTTTGAAATAACAGCCAAAAATTAAATAAAATTTAACCAATAATGCAAAAACTGATTTTTCTTTTTCAGAACTTGTACATTTTTATATCAAAAGTGGGTCGTTAGATTATTTCAAAAGTAGTAGTTTTTTATTTCAAAACTGGTTTTACTTTCAAAATTAGGATTTTTCTATTTCAAAAACGAGTGTTTTTTCAAAACTGGAATTTTATTGCAAAACTGATTGTAACAGCATGAACCTACAAAGAGACCAAAAAATATCTTTTCTTTAAAGTAAATGCCGTCTTTTAACTAAACACTTCTGTTTTGAGCTCAAATCTGTGTAGATTAATGAGTTTCATTGTTTGTCTGACTGCCTGGTTGGGTCACTTATATTATTGACATAGCATGTGTTCGTAAACAAGATATCTGTTTAAGTGTGAACAATTAGCAGCTTGAATTTAACCATATTGATTTTGTAAGTCAGAAAAAAGACAAATGGATTTAATATGTGACGTTATATGAATTTGTTATACAGTGTTGTAGTCTCCTCTTTCTAACACAAGCAAATGTTATTATTGAAACAAACAGCTGGTACCCTTATAATATTGAGATAAATGTTTATCTTTGTTTTTTCAAAGATAGTTTTGTATGTTTTCAATGCAAATATGCCCTATTTAATTCAAGGGAATGTCCAACAGTATGGAGGCCACTAGGGTCTCGCATACGAACAAATACAAACGCATAATGCATTTCATACGCGTCGGAAACTGGGGGCCGGAGCGGCAAATATCATATTCTAGGAAACAATAGGATTGTGCCCCCCGCCACCTCCAATATTACACAACCATTAAAGCAAAATTGGGAAGAATTTATCCATGCGTGTGTGTGTTGTAATGTCTGTCTTACAAAACTACTATATTATACTGTATTTAAGACGTTATCGGATTTCGGGAATTGATGAATGGTTCTATATGATCTGTCTGTTTAATCATTAGAATTATACATGTGTCACATTCGTGCACGTAACTACTTCCATTAGTTTATAATATTGCACAACAGAATATTGTTAACATAGTCTTTTCCCGCTAGCCGTGAAGGTGTTAGCTGTCACTTGACTTTGCAACCCGATGTTGACGTGAGTCAGAGGGCTTATCTCGCGAGGTCTCATGTGGCTGATTGTCAAGGGGGTTGTCAAGGAAGCTCAATTAAAGAGCGGCAGTCTTGATTTTTAGTATCATGTAAATATGTTAGTTGAATGTTGAGTAAAAAAACTTTGAGTTCAAACAGTTGTTCAGTTCAGTTATTAATGGTAGCAGAACGTGGTTCCGATTCACGGACCTCCTGGTTATGGGCCCAGCACTATCTTAAATTTGAACAATGTCCGGGGAGTTATATTTGACAAACTAGTAGATTTAGAGCTTACTTCCATTGGACAAGTGATAGGATTGGGCAAAAGCTCTTAGAAAGCAAAGAGATTCTTTCTACAACTGTTCTCAATATCAGCGTGTCTAAGAAGAACAAACAAAAATGGTAAAAAAAAAATTCATCAACAATTTGGCCATACTTCTAGTGATAAGTTGTCAAAATATTTTAAAATGCTAGAATCAGTGATGTTAAAATATTTCAAGCATTAGAAGAAGTAGTTACTAGCTGTAATAATTGCCTTCAATATAAGGGGCCTTCCCCTAGACCTGCTGTAGGCCTACCATTAGCAACAGACGAAACAGTTGCTGTTGATCTCCATCAGCTTGAAATTAACTTATAGTATTTACATATCACTGACGAATATTCTCGTTACACTGCTGGGGCTAAAATGAGAACAAAAACATCTTCAGGGTTTGTTGAAAAGTTTGTTGAAAAGTTTGGGTAAGTATCCATGGTGACCCCAAAATATTATTTAGAGATAATGGTGGTGAGTTTAACAATGGTGAAGTGCATGAAATGTGTGAAAACGTCAATATACATGTTCAAACAACAGCAACAGAGGGTCCATGGGGTTACTCATGCTTCATCACCACAAGGCAAACACTTTCCCATTGTTATTGAAACAATGGAATAAGAAAAAATGATATTGAAATTGACATTTAAAGTCATAGTTTACCATATTAGTTTTATATTGCGAAATTGGTCAAAAACGCGCCTGTGGTTGTGTAGAACAGAATAGCTTTTGGGTATCCTAGGAGTCCGTGGACCCTCGTCTGAAGGAGGGTACTATCGTGGGACTCGTGAACAGGTATTTGCCTTCCGTGCTACAATACATGTTACAGAAACAGTTTTCACTGTCAATGTATTTCGTTTGAAGGCTTTTGGCTTCTTCGATTGTGGCTAAGAGTAGTTCTGAAAATGTTTGATTAACATGCATAATTGGCGATCAGCGTTTGGCACAGCACACAATAAGGAGACATAGTAAAAATAAAGCCCCAGCAACCATCTTCATCAAGCACTGTTGAGATATAGACTTTTATGGAAAACATCTTTATCTATTGCAACAAGAGTCGGCCTCACATTACATTTACCAATGAAAGATGCTTTTGGTTAGGAGGAGTGTTATTTGGGGAAGTATACTTATGAGAGTAACATATAGGGTATGGATTTAAAT
>JARFOD010138739.1:0-13260 GCA_031763545.1 Mopalia muscosa
CCCCCCCCCCCCCCCCCCCCCCCCCCCCCAGATGCCTTCAGATGAAGTACTTTTACATAAGGATAAATGAAACATTATTTGGTTGGTTACTGTCATAAATCCTACCTAATTATAATGATTATGAAAACCTTCTATTACCAGTGTTCATTCGGTCATATAGACAATAAAAAGGGCCACAACCCTGGAATTACATGTGCTTGTAGATCTTCAAATTCTCTTACAATGGTTGACATTCGTCCTTCAAGCTTTAGTGACATCTGGAGTGAGGTCAAAAAGCCAATGCATATTATCCACTCACTCCTGGCTTGCAAAATCTACTTATGAAAACTTAAAATTGTTAACTATACACTCAAATTTAATACTTTGGAACAGCTTTCCTATCAGATGTCAATACCGTTCCTCAAAAACCACTACTGCTTTAATCAGGCTCATAGAGAATTCATTAAATGTTCTTTTTCATTCAATAGGCCACGGTATAATGTCTCAGTGTTCATTCTGCCAAAGCCTCTTAATTTCACAAATCTTATTAACTGATTTCCTGGAATTATCTACGGCGATGAAAAGCGCGTGTCCTGGAGGAGCCCGCAGACATGGCAGATTAAATTCACGTCTCCTTATAAAGTTTTGACCAAGTGGCTTAGCCTTGTCAGAGAGCAGAAACCGACCAGCCGACAACCTCTCAATCAGATAATTACGACTGAGCTGTAGCTCACCCGTAGGCGATACTTGGGTCAGTAAACACTCAATGTCCAGGAAAAGTCACAAGCTTTGAAAAAGACAGTCATTTGGAAATTGTCCCCCTTTAACAGTGGAACTCTTTTGTGCCAAATTATCTATTTCTAGATCTGACTTCAGGGAAACCATTGGAGTTTCATGGTATATAATGTGAAATGACATTTCCTTGATTGACTTGATAGACATGGTGGATGTCCAACTACTCCTGAAGGAAATAAAGGAGATTCCACTTAATCTCACGCTATAGAATTGTTTTAACCCGGAGCCTTTTCTAAATTTAATTATTGCTTTCAAGTTATTCTTACTTGACATCCATTATTATTTTTCTTCCTCCTGTATAGTTGGTCAATACCTTGGAAAGAAAGATGTGACTCTAATTACTGACTGATTAATTGATTGGTGTTTTATGCAATGCTTAAGTGTATTTCACTTGTATGACAGCTGAGCATCCCAAAATATTTGAAAAATAACAATTTATTTCAATGGTATGGTAAAAATGATTGATGCAACATTCTTTAGAAATCAAAGAGTAGCCATATTATGCCCCTGATGATGTCACCAGCTATGCAGTCAAAGCTATAAAATAATTACAAATTTAAAATTAAAACCCACTTGAAGGAAGAATTAAATCAATACTAAAGATCTCACATACATTGGTTTATTCCTCTTTTTGTATATATTATCTGTGTATTTGATTCTCAGGGTTTTCCTCCTCAACAACAGCCTAAAGGAGTCAGCTGACCTCTATATGCGCATTTTTATAGGCTAGAGTTCTAAATGATCGTATAAATGAAACTTCACTGCTAATGCCACAGCAAACAACCTCTCCTGCCATGCTTGATAATTATGCTGTGAATAAAAATCTATCTGGCTTATCAATGATGTTTCCTGCTTAATGCTTTAAATGAAGCCTTCAACAAAGAGTCTTTCAATGAATGCAGAAAATATTTTTATACATTTTTGAAGTTTCAGATGACAATTTTCTTTTTTTTTTAAAGATTCATTTACTAAGCATAAAAATTGTGCCCTTTGGTTCTTAATTTACCTTTTTTTTTTTAAATCAAATTTGATTTGTTCCAAAATAATAGAATAACTTTGTTATGACCTTTTAAATAAAATTCAAAAATTTCACTTCAAGCGCCAGACTTAAGGAGATCAAAGAGTGAAAAGTCATTCCTGTATCCTGTGGCGTTTTTTATGTGTTCAATAAATGTAACGGATCCGGAAGACAGCTGCCAGACTCTTCAACTATTTGACAATGTTGTAATGAAAGAGAGGCCAAGCAGCGTCAGGAGCCAAAGGTTTGCAAAAAGACAAGAGAGCATTATGTGTGGGGAGTGGCCATGTTTAATGGAGGAACGGTGTATCTGGTCAAACAGTGTTAATGAAATCAGTTAGGTTTTTAGCAGACTGCGTAAATAAAGACAACAGAGAGAGCAGTGAATAAAGGTTCTCAACCAACACCTTGACATGTCCACAAACCCCCAACATCCAGCCGTGTCCACTACACTGCATTATCAGCTGACACATTTACTGGCCGGCAAACCTTTCTGATACAAAATAGAGACTAGGTCGTCATAGCAACAAGCAGCCAGCCAGAAAACTGAGCTGTAACAATCACTTTAGCTATAATCGACTGATGTTATTTCAAGTTTTTGGCTTTTATCAACCAAAACGTTTCATTGACTATTCATATAAAGCTAAAAAGCAAAGTTAGTAAAAAAACAACACAGCCCAAGTTCCCTCTGATTCTCTACAGCGGCCATTGGTAACCATAACAACAGCAACCTTCATCAATCAGTACATATTATCTTTACATAATTACGGTACAGTTGAGTGAGATTTGGGGAAAATAGACAAAATTTAGTCAAATTTGTCTTGAACAATATGATCTCTAACTACAGGTTTGTCCATGCGTTTGTTGATAACTACTCTCTCTAAGTTTATAAATAAGCATAAAATTAAAGTCAGATGATAAAAAAAAATCCAAAGAAATCTATTTGCTTGCATGTGGCTTTTATTTTGTATTTCAATGTAATTCAATTCTATTCCAGGAGACTTTTCTCTCAAATTCACTGGGATCACAGAGGAGTTATTCAAACAATGCTGCCTTTAACCTCTATTGGTCATCGGCCACAGTTTAGTGGTTGATGTGCTGGCCAACTAATCTTACTTTGATGTACCACTTATGGGTTCCAGTCTGCCTGTCGACCATCCCCGGTATAATGAGTGATTTAAACAATCCATGAATTGTTAAATCTGACTATTGGCACAATCAAAGAATATCCACCTAACAGATATTTGCTTGTCAATTTTCCTAACAAAATAAAGTTATTGTTGTCCTGGAATTTCAGTAAAATGACTGAGAAGGAAAAGCCCAGAGTCATTCTTTCAATATTATGTATATAAGAGTAGCCTCCCTTGAAACTGATGTCCAAGGTTGGAAACTTGTCTTGGAAAACAACTCAATATCCACACCGCTTCTGGAACAAACTACATTTATAAACTACATCAAAATAAATGCATAAAAACTTCATTCTATTATTAACAAAAGCAGGGTGTATCTATTTAATATACTCAGAAGTACATATATTATAAGATGGTCAATAAATATAAATAATTGACAGCTATGTTGGATATCTTCTTATAGTTTGTTGTTTTCACAATCTTAAGGACATAAATTGATCTACCCCTAACTGTTATTTTGTTTTACACTTTTGTTACCTACATATACACAAATTACTAATGATAAATGAATGGTATACACAAGTTATCTCTGTCAGTTTAAAATAACCCTGTCTGCCCAGAGGTCCTCATAACAAATTGATTGCTGATATTTCATAAAACAGTTGACTGTACTGTACAGGGTTTTTATAAGAGCATATATATAGATGATATGGCAGGATAGTTAAAATTTTAAAATGCAAATAAATATACATGTTTACATGTATATACAGGCTGTTCAGAAAAAAAATAACAAAACTAAACATGGTGATAAAGAAAAATATTATAAGAGATTTAAGATAATAAGACATTTATTTTAAAACAGAACTGCTTAAAGATAGCTGAGTGCCGATTATACGCTTCCAAATTGATAGAAATTCTTGTCTTCATTACCTCTAAATTTCCAATTTTTATCAAATGACTAAAATTACAATTTAACTGTCTTTAGCTGAAGAATTGTTATATTTTGTCAAATGCAATAAGTAATATATAAACACATTGAAATTCCTTTTACAAAAATAAAATTTTGAATTAAAATTGAATCCAGACAATGGTAAGTATTGTATTTTAGTTAACGTTAAAATTCAGTTTATCTTGAATTTGGGGAGGGAGAAGGAGGGGGGAGGGGGGTGTTGGGTGGGTTTGGTAGCTTCATTCCTTCCCTTTAAAGGACCTTTATCAATGCCTGACCACTATATATTTATAGAATGGCAGCATTCACTTTGATGGGGATTAGCACAGCACTGTATCAGAGACCTGTTTTGTTATCCACCTCTTTCTAGTGCACTGACCCAAATCTCTTCAGGAATGGTGCAAATTAACATCTACATACATAACTAAAATATACTGCTTAACTGACAATAGGTTGGCTTTGTGCTTAGTCGCTTATTGCTGAGCTAAATGTAGTGAAAGACTGTCTGGATAACAAAAGTTATTCCCCTTGGTTATCAGAGTACACGCTCAGGCTTTCACTAGCTCATAAAGTATTGATTGTATAAATGATTTAATCTGGTGAAATATTAACTAGGGCAACAAAGATGAAAGATTAAAGGGGCTAAACTGTCATGATCAGCATTCCTTTGTTGTTGGTAGGTGCTCATCATCCGAGAGACCATGCAATAAAAAGCTGATTTCTCCTGAGAGCTTGTTTGACATGAGCTATCAAACTTAGAAAGGCGATGATCTATGAGTGGATAAGAAATGTATGTACATGTACCTACCTTTATTGACATTCCAGGATGTAAGCCTGTACAGCTGGAATTTCATACGGGATGTCATTCTGGGATCCGTAGGGTAAAGTTTCACCAGCAATGTACTTCCTTTATAGTGTTAAGTATGCCTCCAGTAACAGGGTCTTTGGAGATGGACAGTAGATCATTGATCCTTAAAGAACAATTATTCCAAAAGGCCTGCCATATATAGGAATAGATTCCAGAGTGCTTACAGAACAACACTTTTACTACCAGTTAAGGGGAAAATTGTACAAAGTAAATTTCTCCTCTGAAGTGTACAGGTAAATAAATTGGAGGTAATAAGGCACTATGGTAGATAAGCTTTACAACAAAGTTTCTTTGTTCCATAGGGTATCCTAGAACTCAATTTTGGACTTGTTTTTTTTTAAATGCATTTAAAGAAGTAAATTAATCAGTTGCAAAAAAGCCCTATTATACAGAGCTCTTATAATTTTTCAGCATGCTTCACAGTGTTCTGTAAAGCACAACTATAATGTAAGGTAAAGTTCCCTGTACTGTGGACCACACACATCACAATGGTAATAAATTCTCAATTGTTATAAAAGGACGACAAACATCACCCTTCACAGTTTAGGTAGAAGTGTTAATGAACAGTCAATTCGCCTTTAACTCGGTACAATTGAAAAATCAGGAAACACAAATTCTCTTTCACAACATACTAGACATACAATCCATCAAGTTTTAGTACCAAATATGGAATCAATGATGTGGAATTATATATCCATGTATTATCCATGTGTATTAATTTCCATGGCAGGAAAGTGGGCATATATCTCCAGTTATATGACCGTATATATGTACATGACCAGAGAGATCCAACATTAAGGCACTATGTTTTTCAAAACTTTCTACTGACTGAGGTTATACAGACTAGCTTAAGGGCTTGAAAGGTATTCATCAAAAGCCTACTACATAGAGCTTCCAGTCTATAGTTCAGTAGAACTGCCTTAAACCCACAGTGCATATACCATGGGGAATAGTTTTATATATAACTACTTATATATCTATCTTGATACATATATAAAAATAGATTACCAAATCTTGTAGATGGGGGATATGCGAAGCGAGTGACTGGCAAAAAGCTGGGAAGCACGGTTAATAAGATGAAGGTGTTCACATTTACGTTTCTGGGGAGCATGTACTCCGGAAACTGTGTTACCCTCTGCTTCTGCAACCTTCAGACATATGTTGTTGTTGATAGCCAGGTTTATTGAGATCGGCTAGCCCACATTTTCCCTCTAACATACACCCAGATACCCCACACTTGATCCCCTTGTAGATTAAACACAGTTGTTCTTACACTAACACTTGCTCAGTCTGCCACATAATTATTTATTTTCCTCAAACAGCGCACACACATGTTGACTTGGAAGATTTATTTGAAATGTTGTATGCACAAGGGTTTGGGATTTATTTTAGTGATGTTTTGTCTTATATCATCTTCATGAAAATTGTTAAAAATATTGCAATGTGTGTTGTTAATGGTTATTAAGATTGTATGACTTATATATAGGACAGTGTTAAGGACCAATATTTGGAGAAGACCACAGCCAACATCTGTGGAGACAAATGAAGGAAAGACAATGACACAACCACGGCCATGCCCATGGTACAAGAATCTTTCTCCACTGCCCTATTAGTAACTTGTCTGTCTCTTTAGATTGTCTGTTTGCTTGATTGGGAATAAACCTCTTACTCAATACTTATATTTCTTTTATATGAGTACAGGTTATCCATTTCACACTCTTCCTTCCTGAAGAACAGTGAAGAATCCTTGTAAAAACCTGTTTTACATCATATGAGTCACTGATATACCAACAGATGGACCCATGTCAATGTCTGATTTAATTGCATTTGGTTGGTTTAATCGGGGAGTAATTAGGTACATGTATGACTTACAATGACCTAATTAAATAGGACGGGAACCACATCCATGTACCTCATGTAACAGAGTATGACTAGCACTGAATGTAAGCAGTAAAGCCAGTGCCTTGTATTATTGCACCTGTTACCTGTTATTCCCAGCTGATTAAGACTGGTATGGTATGCTCTGAGAATACTCATACAGCCTTTCACATAGCTACAGATGAAGATTGTTTTTAATACAACAAACACTTCACAGTTTATGGCAGTGTAGCAATTAAGCAACTAAATCTATATTCTTCTCTCTGAAGAAGAAACCAAACAGAAACGCTTAGAAAGAGAGGCTTATTGGATTCAAAGTCTTCGAACCATGTATCCACTGGGTTTCAATTGGGAACCAGGTAAAGAGTCTAAAAAGGAAATAATTCCATTTGTTTTCCAATATGACCAGCCAAGCAGCCAGTTTGCTAGTCTCCTTTTACAGGAATATCAAATTCTGGTACCTAAAATGTCTTCTCCTCTCTCACAAAGACCCATTATAGAATAGAAGAGAAACAAAAATCTAAAGGACCTATACTGGTTAAGGCAAAACTTCCCTCTGTATCAGACAGGTTGTAACCCATTCTCTTTCACAGACATATTCATTCATTAATCCCTGTATCTCGGAAATACTTACATGTAGGCTGATGTATTCATAACCCATGCTAAATACCTTGTTAGCTACATTTTGAACACTATTTTATACACCATATTTATGGTCATTAACCTCTCGAGATGTCTGTAGGTTACCCATAACACAACTCGAGATTAATGTTTATTAAGAAACTTGTCTCTGGGAGTTATCTAGAACATAAGATGGTTTTTCGATTTTAATTGATCTACATCCCTCTGCCAGTGTGATTGTTTTTAGAAATATATTGTTTTGGGATATATATTTTGTTGTTGGATAGTGATTAACGCTTTTTAACCCAATGGTATTTTACATTTAAGTTAATTTTATACGACTGGAGTTTTCAAGTAGACCTCAAATTAACAGCACATATCCATCCATAAAAGGACCAATGTAACAGTTATAAGCAATTTAAAGTAAAAATGTTGAACTGGTTTATAAATAAATACCTATATTTAGTCACTATGAATATGCTCTTCGGTTTCAGCTATTAATCATTTATTTATTCAAAAGTTTCATGCCAATCTTATTGCATCAATTATGTTGATGTCAAACGTCTTTTTGGTTGGAGAATGCCCCATTTGGCCAAAGATTGTCTCTCTCCTATACGTTATTTAGTAATGGTTGATATCTGTTAATAGACTGAGAGAGTAAAAGGTTTAAAATAAGATCACCAATGTGAACAATACTTGCTTCGTATGGCTTAAAGTCAGACTGTTTCTATGATATCTAAAACAATTGAAGTGACAAACCAATAAAGATTTTATAATCTTTAAAACCGATAAGATTTACAGTTTATCACTATATAACTCATACTTTCGATTTGAGTCTATACTTATAGCTTAACTCACTGAATTTCCAGGTGGGTTTTTTTTTTTTTTTTTTTTTTTTTTTTAAATTGAAATAAGGTGCGATTGGTGAAAGGTTTTGACGCAGTTCCGCTTTGTCGCTACCGTTAAGCACCAATCGATTGGTAAATCTCGCCTATATGCCTACCTAAATTTAAGACTTGTCTGCCGTCTGGCATCTGGGCCGCCAGTGCATACTCAACAGATCTGTCACCCCTGAGCTACATGTAGCTAGCTTGCTCGATAGCGACATTCAGATATATGTGCGCTATTTTGAAATCCCCCATAACAGGGGAGACCACTCTCGACGCACTGCAGACTGCGGAACTATTTTTACAGTTGTTTTATGGTAATAACCAGAGGAGGCGCTAGCGTAACTGTACCAGTAAAGGAAAGTGTCGAAGGATGATCTGACATGGAGGTGCTAGCTGTCAGACTTTAATCTCAACTATCTATGGAAATAATAGCCCTAGATAAGCTACACAATAAATGATTGCATTTAAAGAGATCAGTTGACTTAACAGATATTGAATTTGTCGTAAATTTCATTTTGAGTGAGATAAAGGACATCACGCCATGTGGAAAGCCTGCCTCTATATGCTAGGATTAGTGATTTAATCTGCTATTATTATCTTATGAGCAACTGGGCCCAGATGGCCATACTTTCAGAAATTATTCTACCCGTACACTATTTATTTTGCTAAACTGGCACAGCAAGAATAATTACTTTGTTTTCAATAATAACAACGCATTAGTCCAGTGATTGTTCTCCAATATTTCTGAGTAGGTAAGTCACGTGGTAACAGTAGCCTATGCCGCCCACGTTCTCGTGGCACAATTCTCTCATTTACCATAGGCTATATATACATTTTGTTTAGGTAATATCTTTTTTTCATTTAAAGCGATAATCCGGACTGCAATAAAATGAATATAGGTGAAACGACCATCGTTTCTTGTGTTCAATTATGCTCTCTAATTTGTTGTTTAAACCTTTGACAGTTGACACCAATGACCTATATATTGGTGTCGATGGCATATTTAGGTATTTTTAATGGTAACCTTTCAATGGATATAGAGATTATTTCAGCCCGGAGTATCGCTTTAAAACGTTTAAATTGACACATAGCAGGAATATCTGGTAAGCTGAAAGTCTCAGCTTTTTATAATTGAAATCTGAATTCGAATTTGGGTCTGTGCTAATATGGTTTTAAAATTAGCATTGGAAAGAATGTAGGCTACAGAAACGACGTGAACCATAGCTGTCTTACCTACTTACAAAGCAGTTCAAATCGCCTTTTTATTTTACAAAAGTAAAACAAATATTGTCATATCTTAAAATGATATGGAACATAAATATATATATATTTCTAAAAGCAATCACACTGGCACAGGGATGTAGATTAATTAAAATCGAAGAATCATCTTATGTTCTAGATAACTCCCAGAGACAAGTTTCTTAATAAACCTTAATCTCGAGCTGTGTTATGGGTAACCCACCGACATCCTGAGAGCAGGTAATGACCATTAATATGGTACACGTATCTTACGATTACCTCCCCTGACTTAGCCTCTAAGGCAGAATGGACCGTTATACCAGACACTTTGGGGAGCGACCATTTCGCCATAATAACTACTTTTAACCTAAAGCCAGATGCCAAATAGACTGATATCCCTCCGAAATTCCAATATTCGAAAGCAGACTGGGCAAGGTTTTAATCGGAATGTAATTATATCGATTTCACGAATATCGTAAATGATGACATCGACATCTTTAACCAAAACATAACTACAACTTTAATAGATATCGCAAACAAACATATCCCTAGCACAAAGTATAATAAAAAATACAAAAACCCAGTACCGTGGTGGAACGGACAACGCGAGAAACATATATCAGCAAAGAAAAGGGCTCTTAGAAAATGCAAATGAACCAGGCTCGCGGAAGACAACTCGAAATTCAAAGAACGTAAAAAGATAGCTGAAAAATCAGTTAAGGAATCAAAAACAAAATGTTGGGAAGACTTCTGTGACACTATCAAAACAGACACAAATTCAAAGAAAATTTGGGATAAAATACGAAATATCCAGGGGAAAAATGCAGCAAAATTCCTGTTCTGAACAAAACGCATAAAACCAATGCGAAAAAAGCTGAGCATCTAGCAGAGTCATTTACATCTAACAGTAGTAACAACAACCTTAAACCAGAATTTCTTACATTTAAAAATAACACTAGTACTTATACTGATCCAGACAATCATTTAGATCATTACCTCGACGCGGATTCCAATATTGATGAATTTTAGAAAGCGTTACACTTCAAAGGAAATAGTTCCCCTGGTGAAGATAAAATAGGGTATACAATATTAAAACACCTGACTAATAAAGCCCAAATGCTGGTGCTTCGTCTGATAAAAACTAACTGGCAAGCACACACACTCCCCAAAATATGGAAATCTCAAAATTAAACAACTGCTAAAATATATCCAATCCCGCAAAACAGTATTAATAAAAGATATGCACTTTGGAGGCGGAGATACCATGGTCTGTATGATATGCTCGTCTATGGCCATTGTGCAAAATTGGGCATTAAGTACATTCTTCTTCCTTTATTAATTATTTACTTTCATGCTCTAACACTTGTTATTAGTATAAATTATTGTTATTATTTATTGTTATTATCACAGCTATTCAATTGTTTACATTCCTCTGACATCCAAATATAAACTACACATATTGCATGTATCTGTTTACAGATAACCAAGATACCCACAAACCTATATGTCAGAACTGCATCCATAAAGTCAAGAACTACATCACACAGCTAAATACCAAGCTAATTAATTATGTGATTCCTTGAACTCTGCGTGAAATATCAAACGCAACTACAGCCTGAAGACTTGCAGGCTGCCCCTATGCCCACTAAGAGCAATGTTACAGGCACAGATTTCTGCTGACTCCTAAAGAGATAGAGAACACCAGGAAAAAATAATTTGCCGTTCTCTGTCCACAGGTAGCAGCAGTTTGTTCCTGGACGGCTCTTGTATGCACAGGACGGGGGCGAGACAGAAATCGATTAACTTTCAATGACAATTCAAATAAATGAAAAATTCAGATTTAGGGGCCTATTTGTAGCTTTTGTATGTATAAAGAGTGTATATTATAAATTGTAAACAGAATTAATTAGCTTTTATTAATGTATTATTTTCGTTCTTTACATTTTATTATTATTTTGTAATTAATAGTGTCGGGGGACAGTTTTTTGATAATGTATAACTGTTTAGAGTAATCAGAGCTGTGCCCTTAACTCAATAATTTTAGTCAAATATGTTGAGTTTGATCACAGTAATAAATAAATATATATGTAGGCATTTTATTGTCATGATATGTAGATGGTTGTTCCTACTTAGTTTATTCAGTTTTAGGTTAGATGTTTGTGTTTGTATTACACTTTTGTGTAGAGAACTATGTTTTGCAATGTATGTGCATGGTCATGAGTGGTAAATAGATGCTCTGGAAAAAGGCCAGGATTTTGGAAGACGCGTGTTGTGAATTTGTGGTGCGGGTTTTGCCGGTTTCGTTGTGTGGTCGCTTAGTTGTGACTTTTCTGGTGCATCATGCGTGTGATCAGTTTGTAGTTAACCGACGGCAATGGTCTGTACCTGTTATAGTAGTTTATCTGGTAAAAAATAACTTATGGTTTTGTGCTAGTTACGAACACAGGACCCTGTATAAGGTCTACCTAGAGCAATTGCTCCATGTCTTGATTATGTGCGTACAACGCTTCAACTAAATGCGTAAAGTGTAAAGCTATAATAGTGCGATACTGTTATAAATTTGTACTCTAAATAATGTACCGGGTACTTTGTGTTTTGGCAATAACACATATATGTTAGGATGTCATCGAATATAAAGTCTATAATTCTTACATGAATATGTTCGTTTACATAAATCCCATTATAATGATATAACAACGAATTGTTGTATGTTATATATATGTAGGTACCTATGAGTTGGCATCTTTAGTAATATATTGTTGTTTTTTTACGCCTCAGTTGTGTGCCTGTGGAGCATAGTGGGGACCGTTTGATGTATGTCGGATTGACATAGACAAGTGAATTGACTCTCAGGTATGATGCCAATACTAGTCATTATAATTTGAATAATAATAATAACTGCATGTTATTACAGCATACAGTATTCTGCATTCATAATGGTAATATATTCAGCAAGGCACTGTATTGGATTAAGTACATATATACTACATTATCCTTCACTCTTTCATAATAAGAGTTTGATGTTAGAATAATAAATCACTTATTGTTCATTTTTTTGTTAATAACATTTGCAATTAAGGAATAACAAATGTTGTCTTAATTTGATTTGTTTATTGTAGGGTTTACTTTTATTTGGGAACTTCGCTGTGTAAAATCTTGTGATCTGTATCACCACAGTTGATGTACAACCCAGATAGGCTGAATAAATAGAAATCATTTGGTAACGTGGACGTTATCGTCATTTAGTTATTAGTAGAACCCATACCACGACAATAGTATTGTTTTGTTTAAAATCTAATTATTGTTAAAATGTGGCAATGTTTTGTATTAAAAAAAAATATTGTAAAGTATATATATATATATATATGAAAATAAACATTGTGATTGACGGCCGCGGAATCCATACCAGGGAAGCGGCCGTAAGAACACCATTTCAAACAAACAAACAAACAAAAACTGGTCCGTCACTTCACAAAACAAACTAACATTTGATATCCCCTGAAGTATATCAAGTAGAAGTATGAAACAGCCATTACACAGTCCCAACGGCATTGTGACTTTCTGTGGACTTTTATATTGCCGTATGACTCATTGCGCAAGATATGGTGGATTTCGTTCATTTCACGCAGTTTAAATTTCAGAATCGACTGATGCATTATAGGTAAAATATAGCGTTGGAAAAGCGGTAGAAACAGCGTTAACATGATATACCCATGATTCCACATCCAATTCATGTCCTTGGAGGTTTCTATATGTCTCGCTAGGGGGCGCTTTTTCAACAATCAGCGCCGGTCTGCTCACAATGCCGTTGAGACTGGGTAATTGCTGGTTTCAGACTTCTACTTGATAGACTTCTGATATCACTAACACAACCCTAAAACTAACCTAGCCTT
>JARFOD010138750.1:0-13260 GCA_031763545.1 Mopalia muscosa
TTAACAAAACCTAGGTATAGTTTTTTTTAAATATATATATACCAATACGTATCTATGAACAGTACAACTACCCTGGTACAACACTGACTAAATCTACTGAACAAGCTGTATAGGAATAGCGTGTACCTGCTCACTTACATGCCTTTCTGCATTGGTTTCAGTTTGTTTCGGATGGTTTTAAAATCTGGCCTGTTGTCGGGGATTTCACACCAGCATTCGTAGATACAGTCCGTGATAAACTTCGGGGTTGTGTCCAGGGCCCCAAGGCGCGGTCTGAAAGGACTGTCAGCCGGGGAATGCTGTATGACTCGCTCTATTATTTCTAAAACGACAAGTTTTATAACGCTATCACCTGTGTGTTGTATTCTGATTTTTCCTCTCAGACAAGAGACAAAAAGACAACGTCAAATATTCGTATATTTCATAACTATCATACATTTCCTACATATTATATACACACCTTGAACTCCGCACTGAACACTCTTTAGTACTTAAGTTGGGCTGTAGTAGAAATGGAAGTATCATCTTATTTAACTTATAGGGATTTAACTAATATTAGATTTACTTGCTGAATGTCTTTATACTAACACAAATCTAACTGAATGCAATGGAGCCCACTTGTGCTTATTGATTTGGGAATATTATTTTGTTCAAATGTACTTTACCTTTCGGTGATAAGTCAATGTCGCCATAGGGTCCCCGTCGACCATGTATCTCATACATGACAATAGCAAATGAATAGATATCTCCTTTCTGTGTCCCATATGGGGAAGAATTAGCGTCACGCAAAATTTCAGGAGCAGTCCAAAGCTTACCTAATGATAACATAGAAACATTACAAATAGTATGCGCAATGTAAGAAAAATATCAATGCCTTCGAATTTTCAATTTATAAACAGAACTCACTCACAGAACTCGATCTGCGTGAATTCTAAAACAGGTTGGCTTACATGACTTTACAAGATGAAGAGTCATCAGATAGAAACATTGTATTTAATACTACAAATAATAATCCCCCGAGAAAGGAGAATTAGAAGTGTAACAATAGGGTTGACAACTACTTTCTACTTGAAATTATCACTTATCCGGTTTTCCCTATATCCACGCTCTAGTTTACCAATGGAAATAAGCCGATTAGAGACTTTACCTAGGCTATGTGTTTATTCGCAGTCAGCATAAAATATCCTTAACTTAATTAGTAATGTGTTTGTAGTGAGATTGGACTGGGAATGATCCTACTGCCGGGAATACTTACTTCTATGTCTGGCATAGTCTCCTTTATCATCAGCGGCATCTGCACAAAACTCGTGAAGGCCACAGTCCGTGATTTTAACCACCCACCGACTGTCCACAACACAGTTAGACGACTTAAGGTTGCCATGCGACTTAATCAAACTCTCATGGATATACGTCATTCCCTGAAATCAAGGAGCGAAAAGTAATCAATGTTCATTTCCGGTACACCCTGAAAATGAAATGAGACTTCAACAATTTTTAACAGTAGCATATGCCTACCGTTAAACTGTACTGTAGTGCTTGATGATGCTACAACCGTTTTAAGCAGTATCCTATGACTACCCCTTAACTGTAGGGTAGTGCTTGAAAATAGACAAGGCAATGCGCATTACAGAAAATATAAATGGAAACCAATACATTTTGTTAGTTTACTAAACCCTCGGTGCCATTTAGGTCCATTCCTATGATTAGTAGTTGCCCGTGAAGGCAATGTGTCTATGGTCAAATACAGCACTCTGAACAACCACCTGACTACCCAAGTAGAACATTAAATTAAAAAAACAATCCAACACACCCTTATGATGTCGAAAACCAGCGAGGCCAAGAAAATGGAGTCTAGCCGAATTTCTTCGTTCTCTAAGACGTCCTACGATAATAAAAGAAATAAATATACAAGAAACACGAAACACATGAAATTTAATTATTGGTTAATTGCCTGCGATATTAAAGACAGTTTAGAATTTAGGAAGATCTCAAGCCAATGATGGTTGTTTTAATAATCATTCAGTTAAAGTAAATACACTAATTAAACCAGTTTTAGTTATACATGTACAGATGAAAATGGTTAAGTGTGTGCCAGAAAACAGATAAAGTCTATACATTCTACAACCAGTCGCCGCTAAGAAGCACAGTTGACGAATGCTTCAGGAACAAGCTAAAACAAATTGATTCTGCCAAATCTGAGAGAGTTCACGACTTTATCGTCTAAAATCTGAAAGGCTTCGCGACTTGAGCGTCTAAAATCTGAGAGGCTTTACGACGACCGTCCAAAATCTGAGAGGTTTCACGACTTGAGCGTCTAAAATCTGAGAGACTTCACGACTTGATCGTCTAAAATCTGAGAGCTTTCACGACTTGTGTGTCTAAAATCTGAGAGGCTTCACGACTTGAGCGTCTAAAATCTGAGAGGTTTCACGACTTGACCATCTAAAATCTTAGAGGTTTCACGACTTGAGGTCTAAAATCTGAGAGGTTTCACGTCTTGAGCGTCTAAAATCTGAGAGCTTTCACGACTTTATCTAACCGTCCAAAATCTGAGAGGCTTCACGACTTGAGTGTCTAAAATATGAGAGGTTATACGACTTGCCCGTCTAAAATCTGAGAGTCTTCACGACTTGACCGTCCAAAATCTGAGAGGCTTCACGACTTGACCGTCCAAAATCTGAGAGGTTTCACGACTTGAGCGTCTAAAATCTGAGAGTCTTCACGACTTGAGCGTCTAAAATCTGAGAGGTTTCACGACTTGACCGTCTAAAATCTGAGAGGCTTCGCGACTTGATCCTCATAAGTTTGGGAGGTTTAAGCTAAAACAAGCCACGACTTGATCCTACCAAATATGAGAATATCCAGCTTCAGACAGTCACCACTTGATCCTTCAAAACTTGAAAGGCTTCACGACTTGATCCTCCCGAACCTGAGAGACTTCGCGTCTTGCTTTTTCCTAATCTAAAAGGGTTCAGCTACAGGCAGTCACGGCTTGATTTTCCCGAACCTGAGAGGCTTCAAGACTTGATGCACTTCAACCTCCTTAAAAGCAGACACGAATTTACCCCCTCCCAAGCCCTAGAGGTTCCAGTTAAAAGCAGACACAAATGTATCCCTTTTAAACCGGAGAGGGTTACCCCTCTTAAATCCTAGATGTTTACTCCTCTTAAACCCCACAGGTTTATCACTCTTAAACCCCACAGGTTTATCACTCTTAAACCCAACAGGTTTAAGCCAACATGAGCCTACATTACCTGTAAGCTGCCTTTTGAACAGTATTCTGTCACTATGAATATATTCATCGGATCAATGCAAGCACCGATGAATGAGTTAATGTTGTCATGACGGATATCTCGAATCTATAAACAAAACAAACAAACATAAATATTAAGTAATTACAAAACGCCAATTTATGTGTTTTTATAGCGACACAATAATATGAGAGGAAGAGTGAAGCGGTCGGATAAAGCTATATTTATAGCTTCATGCATGATCAATCTTTTTTCAAGTTATTTAATTTTTATAAACTCTCATACTCCCACACTCCCTCTCGTCCCTTCCAGGATTCCAAGCCACCAAAGCTCATTGCCTCATACTTCCATTCAGTTTTTCCTCTCTCATTTACCCCCTATCGGCCGTTCGTCCTCGTTAAATCTATCCCTGTCCCTCCCTTACCACGTCCCTTCACTGACTCTCTCACTCGCCCTCTATCATACACTCTACCATCTGTTTCACCCGTTCCCGTAGAGATTTCGTCACTCTTCCCCTCTCACACACATACCCCACTCGTGCCATCTCTCCCCCTTCCTACTCGTCTCCCGTCACATTCTCTCCCTCTATCTATTAATATTAAATGGAATGTTTAGTTTTTTAAATTATATAATGTAACAATGTCCTAATTACATTTTTCAGCTCCTTCCGGACGTTTCTTGTTAGATCAACGTGTTTCTTATTAATTTTCTTAACGGCAACGATGTTTCCTTTGTAGGTTCCGACTTCCGTGAAAGTTTGCCGCAAATCGATATCAGCCTGTGATCCCAATGACATTTGGCTTCCTCGAATGTTCGTGCTCATCTACAAATGTGATCAAATACTTATGACCATGTATGGTAAGTAATTCATATACTGCAGTGCTGCAGGCCGTTAATGGTAATGGTAATATTAAATCTCTTCACATTTACAAAAGGCCAGTTTGCTAAACTTTGACGATGAGAGAAAATGTTTATATTACTATATTACGGTTCCCGTAGATTCTGAGGAAAGAAGAGAGTCATATTTCAGTTGATCGGCACTGGTTTCAAAGCTGACATGTTATACTCTGGAGACAAGCAAGGGATACCAGGTTTCATCAAAAAACCCTATAGTTCCATGTCATTTGAGTGCAGAACACATAATAAAAGTTTCCTACCCAATCCATCCTGCCAAAAGCTAGAGAGGAAGCTGTTTGGAAACCATGGGTCTCTTGAAGAACCACATCTTTAGGGTCTATTTTCCACAATAAGCTGGCCAAATCCTGCTCATATTTCCAGTTCCTGGGGAAAACAAAAACAACCACCCTTTAGGCTGCTTTGTCATTTTCCCCATTGTTAACCGTCGTTTCTGACAAGAATAGTGTAATACCGCTGTGCGAAGAACAAAACACGAGGCTGCCTTATTTCCCAAAGCCTTCGAGCTTGTTGAGAAGAAATACACTTGAGTTTATTTACCTATAGGCAATTGTTGTTACAATACAGATGAATTTATTTACCTACAGGCTATTGTTGTTACAATACAGATGAGTTTATTTACCTGTAGACGATGGTTGTTACAATACAAATGAATTTATTTACCTGTAGGCCATAATTGTTACAATACAGATGAGTTTATTTACCTGTAGGCGATAGTTGTTACAATACAGATGAGTTTATTTACCTGTGGGCGACAATTGTTACAATACAGATGAGTTTATTTACCTGTGGGTGATAGTTGTTACAATACAGATGAGTTTATTTACCTGTAGGCGATAGTTGTTACAATACAGATGAGTTTATTTACCCGTAGGCGATAATTGTTACAATACAAATGAGTGTATTTACCTGTAGGCGATAGTTGTAACAACAGCAACGATCACCAGAATCCCGCCTATACACCCTCCCACAATCTCAGGCACATATGCTAAAATAAAAAATAAAAAATTAGTTGATAAGTCTTTTTCCTACCCATTTCTGTCCGTACACAAACTCTCCGTCTCTGGTATAACACAAATAAAACAATCTGTAATAAACATATAACTTACAGAACAAAACATAATCGTTATGTCAATTGCCGGTAAAAAATACAGTCACTCGGAAGAATCGAATCGTTCATCACTCATTAAAATGAGACTTTCTGTATCAATGGTTGGATGGGTAACATCCAACATATATCTCTATTGTTTCTTCCGTGTACCATACCCAGTACTACATTTCGTTTCATTTGATTTTGGTTTTATTTCAACAAAGTTGTAAAGAGAGTAGCAATTGCATACCAATGTATTAATACAATAGGAGGGGGGGAACTGAAACCCCAATGGGTTTATACTAACATTCGATAGTGATGGACACTGTTTTAGGTCTGAGGACAATTTGTTGTACTCAATAGGCCCCTTTATTGTATTGTACATGTATGTAGGGAAACATTGGTTCTGTTAAATGATCGATAGAGGTTGAATGATGCTGTTCGATTAGGATAGTCATGAGCGTCATCTTGTTTTGTAAAGTATGTAAGCAAGAATTGTGGACCAGGTAGGGAGAATAATAATATTTTTGAAAGAGTTGGATGGTTAAATATTATGAAGCAAATTATTCTCTTTACAGAAGCAATTAACTTATCGCCTACATGTTTTTAAAATCACAGGTGTATCTCCTCAAAACTAGTATCAATATACAGGAATATACCGTGGGACCTTTAATTCTTACTGCTCAATTTAAAGTTCGTTTACACACGGTCACTGCACTCAGTGCACAGGTTATCTGGCACGGTTCATTTTTATATCTGTATTTTATAGGAATACTTAATTTATTGCTTTGGAACTTACTTTTGTGTACAGGACATCTTTCGCCATAGAATCCACAACTTGGTTCATCTACGGGAGGTGAACCGCCCACCCAACTAATCGGATGAGTCAATGACAATTCCTGTAAATACAGTTTAAGTAAGTTTGACATTTATTGATGTAAAAGACGGGTATAAACTGGTGTATTAATGTGTAGAGCTAAGGACAACTCCTGAATAAATAACATGAAAATTGAATTAGTAGTTTTGACGTGTATTAATGCGAAATTCGGATCTAAGCTGGTGTTTGTGGCGGTAGAGCTACATGGTTATGATGACACATTATTCTAAATAATAAACCTCCATTTTCATATAGGAAGGTTAACTTAATTACATTAGTAATAGGTGGAGAGCCCAGAGAAATACCTTTTCACTGAATGGTTATAAATGGACGTTTATTAAATATGAAGTGACAGAAGCACCTGTGACTGCTCTTATAAGTCCACGGTCATCAGCCAGAATAATAGAATGTTCCCTTGTAATAAATGAGATATGAGCCGGGAGGAGGTGTGCGGGCTTACCGGTAAAGCGGACAGGTTTGGTGAGAGCTGGAACACTCCAAGTGGAACTAGCCACTTTGATGAAAAGGTCGAATTAAATCTTTGAATACCAATGAGGGTATAGTTGCCTTCAGCGTCTCCGTTGGCGTTAATTCGACTGGTATATCCCATAGCACCTGAGATAATGTAAAGTATCAGACTGCTACAGGTTCGTATATTATAAATAATTCTATCAGAAATACACTGCCGATGAGAAATCAACGAGTGTGTGGAAGTACTTAATAATTTATCTCGGACAAGACTCTAATCAAATTAAGAGAATAACTGGGAAATAAAATGAAGCCATACTGTCATATCTTGTCCCTTGTATTTCCGAGAAGACCGCTCTACCGTTGTTGATGGGCTGGCCCTTCCTCAGCAGACTATCCGCAGCTCGGGCGTATAACCAAACTGCATCATATAGATAAGCGGCTTCCTGGGGAATCTATCAAATACAATAATCCCAGATAATAGTGGTAGACTTATAGATGGGTCATAGCGTCAAATGATCTGATCACTGAGTCGATTAACTACGTTTGAAAACATGGTATTTTCTAACTTTAGGTCAGCCGCTGTATGGCAATAAACCAATACATATACTCTGCCAACATATGTGAACATGTAAGAATTTATTTTCTTCGACGACATATATTAAGACCAGTTGCCTTCTAGAAGAGGAAATTAACACACGAGCAAACGGCTATTCACTATTATTAAAAACAATGAAGACGAGGGATACAGCAAGTGGAAAGACAAAACAACAAATTAATATAAACAATAGACTTCTTTACCATTTTCATACGGCCCAAATTATTAGCGAAATTGAAGGGTGGCGATTCCAGATATTTGTTGACTGTTTTAGCGAATTCTGTGTATTCTTGTGGAGTGGCCGTGGATATCACCCCGATAAAAGATCTAAAGGCTTCTATGGTCTCAGGTCTGGAGGAATTTATGTTGTTTCCTGGTGGTAAATGAATGAAATACTACATTAAGCAAAAAGTAACTCTGGTTTGGTACATGTTGAATTCTTTTCGCATATGTTGAATTCTTTTCGCATATGTTGAATTCTTTTTCACAGAAGTGAAATTCTTTTCAACATATGCACAATAAATAATGAATTTAACATAATGTTGAATTGCCTTTTCACAAATGTGATGTGTTTGAATCAGTAAAACGGCTTGCCATAGACAGGATGTGTTTGAATCAGTAAAACGGCTTGCCATAGACAGGATTGTCATTCATCAACAGTCATTGGACTTCAGATGTTACAAAGTGATTTTAATACCGGACATGAACATGTCACTGTTTATTATTTATTACGCTCAATTATTTCCTCTTTTAATTTGAGTACTCTTAATAATTAGGCAATTGGAATTACATACAAACTTCACCTTCCACATATAGGAGCGGGTCATGAGCTGCATACATTCCCTTATAGGCGCCCACAACAAAATACTCCCCAGTTTGTAACAGGTTCCGTTTATACAAATGTTTGATCAACCCGACGAAGTCCTCGTCATGGCCCAGCATAATGTAAACTGTGAAGATAGATTGAAGAGAGACAGTCAGCCAAGTACCAATTCCATTTGATTGAAGAGTATAATGGCATAATTTAAAGATAGTTGAAAAGACATCGACGACAACACGAACAGGAAAAGGAATACAGAGATGTCAAGCCATCCTAGGAATGATAAAGCATACATTAGTCACATGATCGATCTTATAAATCCGTGATCACTGAACGGTTTTCATCCGTCCGAAAATACAATCAAAATGAATTGCGTGCCGAGTGTCGAATCTCTTTTTTTCTCCTGTCACTAGAATGCTACCCAGCGTAAAATAGTTTCTTCTCAGTTCACAGTTACAATTGTGTCATTCTGATTGACACACTAATATACCTCTTTTACCTGGAGTGGTAGTCGTGTCAACTTTACCGTTATTTACAAGATTTGTGTAATTAGTGTGAGAAACAGTGGATAATAGATCAGACACAATACCCAAATATTTGTTGTCCAGTTTTTATTGCATCCCATTCAAATTGAAAAGCAAAATTAACGGCAGCGCTCTTGTATAAATGATTACTTCAACCAAACCATAATCTACTGAGTACTAGAAGGTGCTAGGTATATATTGAATATATTTTGACACTAAGCGAGAAAAAAACACCGCTTACTTCTGGTATCAATGTAGGTTTGAGAGACAATCTCCGGGAAAGGGTCCTCAAAGGGATAGAATATAGGCCCGATATAAGATTTACGGTAGGATATATGGATACCATAGTCTGTAAGAAGCTGCAAACAACAACAGAAAACGTTTCTGCAAACAACGTAATTATTTTACACATGAAAGGCGATGAACCTGGATTGTTTATCTGTAGAGTCATTAACGGGACTCGAAATAAACAAGGTGAATAATATCTGTAGAGTCAGTCATTAACGGGACGCGAAATAAACAAGCTGAATAATAGGTGTAGAGTCATTAACCGGACGCGAAATAAACACGCTGAATAATAGGCGTAGAGTCATTAACGGGACGAGAAATACACTCTCTTAATAATAGGTGTAGAGTCATTAACGGGACGCGAAATAAACAAGCTGAATAATAGGTGTAGAGTTATTAACGGGACGCGAAATAAACAGACTGAATAATAGGTGTAGAGTCATTAACAGGACGCGAAATAAACAAGGTGAATACTAGGTGTAGAGTCTAACGGGACGCGTAATACACAAGCTGAATAATAGCTCTAGGGTCATTAACGGGACAAGAAATACACAAGCTGAATAATAGCTGTAGAGGCATTAACGGGACGCGAAATACACAAGCTGAATAATAGCTGTAGAGACATTAACGGGAAGCGAAATAAACAAGGTGAATAATAGCTGTAGAGACATTAACGGGACAAGAAATACATTATCTTAATAATAGGTGTAGAGGCATTAAGGGGACGCGAAATACACAAGCTGAATAATAGCTGTAGAGACATTACCGGGAAGCGAAATAAACAAGCTGAATAATAGCTCTAGAGACATTAACGGGAGGAGAAATACACTCTCTTAATAATAGGTGTAGTCATTAACGGGACGAGAAATACACAAGCTGAATAATAGCTGTAGAGTCATTAACGGGACGTGAAATAAACAAGCTGAATAATAGCTGTAGAGTCATTAATAGGATGCGAAATACACACGTTGAATAATAGCCGTAGAAACATTAACGGGACCAGAAATACACAAGCTGAATAAGAGGTGTAGAATCATTAACGGCCCGATAATAATCTTAATAATAGCTATAGAGTTACTAATGGGACGCAAAATACACACGGTGAATAATAACTGTAGAGCCATTAACGGGACGCAAAATACACACGCTCAAAAATAGCTGTAGAGTCATTAACGGGACGAGAAATACACACGGTGAATAATAGACGTATAGTCATTAACGGGAAGCGATATACAAAAACTGGAGAAAAGCTGTGGATACATTAGGGAGACGAGAAATACACACGTTGAATAAAAGATGTAGGATCATTAATAAGGCGAGAAATACACACGCTGAATAGTAGCTGTAGAATCATCAACGGGTAGCGAAATACACACGCTATATAATATATAGCTGTAGAGACATTAACCGGACACTAAGTACACAGGCTGAATAATAGGTGTAGAGGCATTGACAGGACGAGAAATACATCTGCTGAATAAAGCTGTAGAGACATTAACGGGATGAGAAATACATCTGCTGAATAAAGCTGTATAGTCATTAACGGGACGAGAAATACATCTGCTGAATAAAGCTGTAGAGTCATTAACGGGACGAGAAATACATCTGCTGAATAAAGCTGTAGAGTCATTAACAGGACGAGAAATACACAAGGTGAATAATAGCCGTAGAGACAGTAACGGGACGAGAAATACATCTGCTGAATAAAGCTTTAGAGACATTAACAGGACGAGAAATACACAAGGTGAATAATAGCCGTAGAGACAGTAACGGGACGAGAAATACACAAACTGAATAATAGCTTTAGGGTCATTAACGGGACGAGGAATACACAAGCCGAATAATAGCCGTAGAGACAT
This sequence comes from Mopalia muscosa, assembly GCA_031763545.1. Taxonomy (NCBI): domain Eukaryota; kingdom Metazoa; phylum Mollusca; class Polyplacophora; order Chitonida; family Mopaliidae; genus Mopalia; species Mopalia muscosa. The sequence continues at coordinate 10,691 of JARFOD010138750.1, forward strand.
TAACAGGACAAGAAATACACAAGCTGAATAATAGCCGTGGAGACATTAACGGGACGAGAAATACACAAGGTGAATAATAGCCGTAGAGTTATTAAATGGATGCGAAATACTCAGCGTGTGTCTAATAGTCAGGGGGCGGAATCTTTGACAGTATCAAACCCAGTTCATTTGCAGGGACGTTTGTAGTTTATATGTGATATAAAGGTAAGCTATAAGGGCTCAGGGCGTATAGATGTGAAACACTGCACTAACGTTATGGCAAATGTGTCATTTAACCGAGCAGAGAATCATCTAACAATCTATAAGGGCTCAGGGCGTATAGATGTGAAGCACTGCACTAACGTTATGGCAAATGTGTGATTTAACCGAGCAGAGAATCATCTAACAATCTAAAGAGCTATCTAAAGAAGAAAAGGAAGACGAAAAACACAAACCTTTTAGATTTCCTAACCTCAAGAATGTCATCATTTACAGAGTGTACAAATTGAAGATTGCAGGAACATGACATGGTTGATCAAATGTAAAACTAAGTACAACAATTAAATACTGACTCCTGAGAATTCACAACAAAATTCGATTTACTAACAGTACAGCTAAGCATACGGAATTCGATATACTAACAGTACAGCTAAGCATTCAAAAAACACAACTTTTAAACAACAAAAATATTTATCGAACTCCCAGCAGCGAAAACATAAAAGATTACAGCGATTAAGAAATGAATGTCGTTCGTACAAAACCTATTATACCTATGCGTTGATTTGTGACCACCTGTCATTTTTTTCTACAACTTCACATGTTAACTCAAGTTCGAAGACATTACATTTGTTGAACTGGTGTGTTAATCTTAGATCTTCCGCGTAGATATGTGAGACTATATGAACAGTCAAAAGAGGTTGTACCGGTATACAATGTTTAACATCGGTACAAGTTGATGAGAGATTTAGTATGCAGTAGTCATGAGTTTAGAACAAGTATTCAGCGTTAATACACCTTTTCTAGCAACAGATTTAAGTTGTTTTGTTTCAATGGAATTAAATGTCGTACTTATATAAGGTTAGTTCGTTCATCATGACGGGTGTTAACCCAATTGTTGGGTGGCAAGGCAGGACAATACGCAATACAGATTGGTTTCTGGTTGTCTTCAGATCTGAGAGCACCAAGGCAACATGAAGCTTTCTCTGACCACTTGTCCAAAGATTGAAGGCTTGGTGACCAAGAACTAAACCAGTCATCGTCTCAACACGGAAATAATCCAATATAATGTAGTTAAAAGCGTAAATGTGTATAAACAATATTTTTAGATTTATCTCTAGTTTTTTAATGTATTATTTACAATGAATTGCGATTCACTAATTGCTGTCTTGTTTTCCCACCGGTTTCAGATCCATACATGAAGAGCCAGATGTTGATGATATATTGTGGGATTCCATTGCAGGCTGTTTATTTTTATAAGACAAGTCTATTCCTTTAGAATACTTCCATCAAGTCTTATGGAAAGTTGTTTGAAATTCATATTAAAGTAGAAGCTTTTCGGCGATATTGGATGCTTGGATACCATACCTGTTATCATTTAATTAGTGCCGGAAGTTCATTACTATTGATTTCATAATCTGCAATGGATATTTTTGACACAAAACTAATTTTATCTCTTATCAAACATAAACAGATTGACGGTGAATTATTGCCAACTGAGCTTAATATGCTGGTTTTAGAAAAATCGTGTGAAAGCCAATATTTCTGTGTTATTTCATGACAAGCAGTCTCGTGCTACAAGTGATAGTAGAACAATACAACTATGATAACACGTTAATGTAAGTCACTTTTCATAAAACTGTCCTAAGACAATTCACAACCGACAACACCTACAGGTTGTTGTCACAGGTTGACGATTATATCCACATGTAGTTTGGAAACGTTTATTTTTAGTTAGAGTTTGCCTTAATAAATGTTAATCCTTCATTGCGATCTGATAGATCCCCACCGTAGTCTAGATATTATTCAGATGATGCCACCAATTACTAAGGTTATAAACGAGCTACACCCCTAACGCCCTATTATAATTCACATCATTACAAAGACACTGGAATGAAAGTGCTAGATAATCTTAAAGGATTAATCGAGAGGTTTTCACCTGATCTTACCTCATAAATAGCGTTGGAAACATGAAGAAAGGCCTTGTGATTGGAATGGATGAAGGTAACAGTCGTCCAGTTGTAGGTTTTAAGCACTGAGAGTATACTTTCTGAAATCTGTGAATCTGGTGGCTTTGTTCGCGCAAACGTGGGGAAGAGACTCTTATCGCTTACACTGTATTCCGAACAATACTGTAATAGACATAAAAACATGGTTTCTGCCCGTTAGGATAATCTCACCTGAGCTAATTAACAGAAACCATTCAAACAAATACGTCAACTACTGGCCATTATCCAAAGAGAATGAGGTGGGGAACTAATGCTACAGAAGATCAGACAAAACCCCCACAATACGTTCATGACTGATCACAATATGTTGGGGAATCGAACGGAATACAAGCCTTGCGTTAAACATGGTCTATCTTAGTGGGGGGG
>JARFOD010138761.1:0-13259 GCA_031763545.1 Mopalia muscosa
ACCACACGGGCTGAAGATCAATACATCCGGGTATATCATTTGCGTGATCGCCATCGTACTGCACGTGACACAGCCCAAAAACAGTTTGGAGCCGGCAGAGTGTCCGACCAGAAAATCAAGAACCGTCCAAGAGAGGCTGGAATCCGAGCAAGACGACCCAAAGTTGCCCCCTCCTTAACACGTCTACATCAGCGTCAACGGTCCGATGGTGTAACAGAGTACAGCAAGGGAATCTGCAACATTGGAGGAGAATATGGTTCTCAGATGAGTCACGTTTTCTGCTTAGGCGACGTGACGGCAGGCAGCGTGTTTACAGGAGACGCAATGAAAGATATGCACCAAACTGTATAAGGGAACTTGACAGATTCGGCGGGGGGAGTGTCAAGGTGTGGGGTGCCATCTCCTACAACAGAAAATCGGAACTCGTGCTGGTGAGGGGCAATTTGACAGCCAATCGCTGCATTGATGACATTCTCCGTCCACACCTCCTTCCGCTTGTCGACCGCCAGAAGGAGCTATTCCAACACGATAATGTTCGCGGCACGTGCTACAGTAGACTACCACGCCAACAACAACTTCAATGTCCTCCCATGGCCTCCAAATCTCCCGATTTGAACCCTATCGAGCATCTGTGGGACCAAATCGATAGACGAGTGCGTCAGCGCCAAAATCAACCAGTGACTCTTGATCAGCTGTTCCACACGTTGCAGGAAGAGTGGGGAAGGATTCCACAGAGGAAAATCCAACGATTGATTCGTTCCATGCCCAGGCGTTGTCGCGCAGTTATGGCTGCAAGGGGTGGTCACACAAGATATTGGCTTTGGCTCCACCGGGTGGACAGTTGTGTAGGCAGATGGGACTGTAAATTTCGAGACGGGTGTTCCACACACCAATGTGTCATTGGGTCGAATTTCATATATGTACATTGATGACATTGTGATTTCAATTCATTTGGATAACATATATGTCAACTCTGAAAATTCTCGTTTGCGTTTCTTTTTTTGAAGAGTGTAGTTAAAATGTGCTATAGCATAATAAAGAAAGGAAAGTGGATCCATCATAAATTGTGTATTAAATAGTCTTTAACGATTGATTTAAATAGCGATTTTGAATCAATTGTTCTTATTGACGTTGGTAGTTTGTTCCACTCCCAAGTACATGCACATTTCAGAGAATGATAAGAAAGGTTACCATAATAGAACGGCAACTTTAAGTCCATGAGTTGATGACCGGTGTGGTGCTGATGAACGAGACGCTATTTGAGGAGATATTATTGAAAGCTTTGAGGAACCAGATCAGGATAGTAGAAGAATTTATGAGTGGTAGTTAAAGTATAGAATGAGTTAATTTTTTAATAAAGGTAAGATTTTTTGAGTACGGAATAATGGAATAGTGTGTTCAAGTTTTGTTGAGAGGGTTATTGCACGGATGGCTCGCTTTTGGATGTTCTATAGGTTTCAGATGAGAATGAAATGTGTTGGCCCAGATGACATTACAGTATGTATAGATAATGGACTAGTAAAGAATGAATAGGGCTTTTTTGTTGACATATTGTTTAATGTGATTAAGCACACCGGTATTTGACTATATAGCTGATGTGTGAAGTCCAGGACAGTTTGTCGTTAAAGACAAGTCCTAGAAATTTAACTCCTTGACCAATTCAATATTTTTAGATTTGAATATGAGGAAGTTTCCTTCTTGAGTTGGGAGTAATGAACATATATTTAGTTTTATTAACGTTTAATGATAATCTATTGGCACAGAGCCACAAGTACAACTTCTTTAGTTCAGTAGACATCGTGTTTATAGTTTTTAACGGACTTTTAGATGAATATGAACAACTGGTATCGTCTGTGAAAAGGGAAAGATGAAGAAGGCTGGTTGATTTCGATATGTCATTAATATATAGGAGAAAAAGAAGATGTCCAAGAATAGAGCCTTGCGGTACACCACAGGTAATTGCTTCAGAAAAGATAGAGTATTTTTAAATGTGACACACTGTACTCTGTTGGTCAGATAGTCTTTAACCCAATTACTGGATTGTATATCAAATCCGTGATTCACAGTGTCAAACACAGTGTCAAAGGCCTTCGACAAATCTAGACACACAACAGCAGTGAATAATTGATTTTCTTTGCCTCCAACTAGTTTGTCATACAGAGAGCATGCTGCAAAGGATGCTGAATGATTTGCCCTAAAACCAAACTGGTTTTGGTCAATAATGTTATTTGTATCGAGATATGCTATTATAGAATTAAAGGCTATTTTTTCAATAATTTTACTAAAGCAAGATAGAACGGATATTGGGCGATAGTTGGATACATTAGAAGGTTGACCTGATTTGAAAATAGGAGATACTCTGGCAGCTTTCAGGCAATCTGGAAAAACGCCACATTTGAAAGATAGATTGAAGATATGACACAAAGAGGAAGAAATATAAGGGGAAACGAGTTTAAGAATGGCCATGCGGACACCATCAAGGCCTTTAAATCAGAGATAACTCGCTCAACTTTACCAGGATTAACAAGGTGAAAATTAAAACTACTTTGATACGGAGTATCGAGGTATTGATCAAAAGTTGATCCTACATCTGGTATTTTTTAATCAAGATCTGAAGCTAAAGATGTAAAGTGTTTGTTGAAGTTATTTGCGATTATTAGGGTATCATCAGTTGCTATGCCATCAATATCAAATGAGGAGGGCAACTGTTTGTTTTTATTTTTACCCATTAATTGGTTCAAAACTTTCCAAGTGTTTTTGATGTCATTGCTATTTTTATTGAATTGTTTCTCGAAATATGATTTTTTAGCTAGGCGAATTGTTGCATTGAGTTTATTTCTATAGGAACGAAATTGTTTACGGGTGGAATAATCACCACCTTTCAGCTGTTCTCGATAGAGTCTATTTTTCTCAAAGATGGAATTGAGAATAGCTGGTGTAATCCAGGGACGAAGGATTTTGTGTTTTGAGTTAGATATAGAAGTTTCTGGAAAATCGGTTAATCGGCTCTATGGAATACAAGTATACCTTTGCTCAATTACCATATCTACCATTTTTAAAAATCGTTTGATGTCTTGTAATATTTCTCCAATCCCTTTAAATCATAGTTATTTTACCTGCTACATTATGTTATGGTGGCTAATTGCGGCCATGTAAAGTCTCGGCCTTGACTTCGACAGAACATCACGGAATTTCTATAATCACGACTTTTCGATCCCGTCAAGGGGATAAGAATGTCAAGAATGTTTATTATGGCTTTCAAAATTGTTTTGAGAGACAAATTGAAATCGCACACAATAGCGCGTTATTTGTAGCAAAGCGTTTTTTTAAAAAAGGTATGCAAATTAGGCATCTGTAGAGCCAATCAAAATGCCTAATTTTTGGAATTCATTCAAATTGGCCTAAATTAACAAAACAACATCGTTTCGTATGTAATCGATGACGCTGAATACAATGATATAATTTTTAAAAATGAATTCCTCACCAAAAAGCAGTTATAACTAATAAAAAGTTTGAAATTTCACAATTTCTTTAAGCCTACTTTATTAGCAGTAAATCAAATTGATATAGTCTTACATGCAGAATATCCCCAGTCAAAGTTATTTGAAAGAGTTTATTCAACTGGAAATATCTTTGCCATATTAACAAAGTGTAGTTATATTAATAAACTGTCACTGACCGCATTGCTTTGAACTACTTCACTGCCCAGGATTACAATTTAAGGGCAGTAAGGGCACTTCAGATAAGACTCGAGGAATAAACAAAACGTCCGACGAAGGCTTATATCAGTTAAAGAGGATTGAGTAACGTTAAGAATTGAATTAAACGGAGAGATTTTTGTTTGATTGGGGTTTTACGCGATTCTTCATAATCAAAAGACAGCAAGCAGAAGATCTACTGCATATGGCCCTAAATCTTCATAACCTCGGCATTGCTTCCGTAGAAGCTATATTTATTATAGATATTCGTCTCTCTAATTAACTAAAAAAACTAAATCAGGTAGAAGTAAAATGCTACATGTAACCTGATCTAAATTCACTCGAAAATGGCTTAGAGATAAGTCTGACGTCATACTGACGCCTTTTTGATTTAATGTAATATCCGGCAATACTCAGTTTGATAAATTTGTTTCGGTCAGGTAATTGGTATCCTATATATGGTAGGTAAAACAAATCACGTGACCTTTATTTTTGGACTTCCGGTTCTTGATGTATATCGTTAAACGCGGGTTAACTGCATGAGTAAGAATCAGGTAGCGCTTTTCTCATGAGTTTAATAGATGTGACGTCATTTCTGGTCGAAGCCAAAGTGACGATTTCAACAGTCACCTGAAAGAAAACTGCCTGTCACGGCATACTTTAATTTATGAAGAATATAGACCTGTTTATGCACTTTATTGCGCAGAGAAAACATTAACTGTCCGATTTAAATTACAAAACTTATCAAGCATCAAAGTTGAATAAATTTAAAAAAATTGGAGTTGTGATTTTAATCATATTTTAAAGACATTGCATTATTGATCTTCACAAATTTCAAGGATTGAATTAGACGTATGTTAAGGTTAACTGTAATGTCAATTCAATAACAATAAAATTAGGAGGCCGTTTAAATACAGGAGCAGGTAAGAAATTTGTATTAAAATGTCTTAAACAAAAGAACCCTTTATGATACGCATTTGTAATTAATGCTGTAGTTTACTTTTGTGAAGACATTTCAAATTTTAAAAAAATATTGGGATATTTGTATGGTTAGATTAAAAGGTGTAAAATCACATCCGAACGGTATTCTTCAGCATGTAAAACCCATACCACGACAACGACATTATTCAACCAGTACTACAAAACTGTCCAGGGAAAGCTTATATAGCAACGCAATCTTCTCGTATTCGACAGTTCGATACCACTCAGATAAAATTATCTTTTCATTTACTTTTTTTCTATTTCTGTTAAGGTTTTATAGCGAAATAAAGCGGGTTTTTTTTCAAATAAAAAATCTTCAATTTAAAAGCCATATAACCGTTTGTACGGTTATAAATTCTAGTTTATCTTGCTGTTGCCGTATATGGTGGGCAAGAAAGTCCAGAAAGTTGACATTCCTAGGTTTTCGCGACAAACTCGCCCCAGTCATGGCCGTTGGCGGGCATTATTGAGATCACATGTTATAAAATGTCGCTGCTTTGTGTTTTGCTACTTTCTTGTCTCTTGTGGGCGCGAGAATGGCGGGAGCGTTCGATATATTCTCGTTGTACGCAGGTTCGAGAAGATAGGGGAGTAAATTTATCTAGGTAGCGACATTCCCGACCTTGGCAGAACCGAAACACTCGCTGGGGCTGAGAACATTGCGTGAAATTTATACAGGGTCGCCCTGGCCAAAAGAGAAAAGCTGCTAATCGGTACTTGAAAATCTCGTCTTCTAGTTTAAATAGGACTAAGTAGTTCAAAACGGAAGAGGTCTGCTGCGACATAAACTTTCCTTTGGTGTGATGATCGCCTTCCAGCTGTTGACCATAACACCAGAACACGCCGGGTTTGTCGGCTAACACATTTATTCAGGGGCATATCCCGAAGTACATACATAATTATTTTGATCCAGTCAGAAATTTATGGATAAAGTCAGCTACGCTGATAGCCCTCAATCATTTTGAGATTCGAGACTCTGCTAAATGTTCATGCAAAGTGATTGAGATATATATTAAGACAGGTGAGATTGTATCCAAATTCTGATGGAATATTTTACAGGCGTTTATTATTGGCGTGTAGAATATACAAGGGCCGATGAGCGATGGCCTGCAATACGCTCTACGGACCCCCATTCGACGGGTTCGAGTCCGCAGGTAGACCACGGGAAGGCTTTATTTGAGGGAGTCACACGAGATGACTTTGGCAATCGCTTTCAATATTATTACGAGGGTTATTTCCGGTTAACAACAACATTTAAACAAGGGATAGAGAGAAGTGGACTTCTTTGGGGTCTACTCTCCGAATCTAAGGTGTGGGAGTGTATAAATGACTCCTGGGTCCCTGAAGATCCGGGTGAGAGACCAGTGGAGAAACACTGTTTAAAATGGTTAAAATTGGTTCATCGTGTTGCTTTTTGCGCTTATTCGCATTTACATTTGTTTGACTGCTTTAATTGAGTAAGTTTTGCTGGGTTTGTTAAGGAGCTTTCGTCCTTGCCGAGGGAAACTGTTTTTGAGACGCCTAAACTTGTTTTTTTTTTACAAATGAATACCCTAAAAAGTGATTGGTACTTTTATTGTGCGAGTAAGGTAAAAGTTTTAACAAGACGAGAAAGGTATGATGATCTAACACAATTCCGCGGTTGGTTGGTGGGTGTTCCATGCCATATCATTTTTGTGTCTTTAGAATTAGCAAATATTCAATAAATAGCACAATAATCGGCATTGGCTATTATTCAACAAATATTCACCAAAATGACTTGAAAGCAGTTAATTAAAGGGTTATTGCCTTCGTGAATATTTCTTGAATTATTTCAATGTTAAAGAGAGAGAAAGGGTATGGCATGTCCAATTCACACTCAGTCTGGCTTAAGTAAAGCGGAAAACCGAGAGGAATTCACGTAATGGCTACACAAAGCTTGACTACCTGAGGGCGAGAGGTACACCTATTAAGGCGGATCAGAGGCCAATGCAGACCACTGAGATTCGGTTTGCATTGCAAGTATTTATTGGCGTTTAGCATCGTGTCTTAGTTTATTTATATGGCAGTAATGTATCAAATACTTATTGCTACATTGACAACCATAAAATTAATTCAGCGTTTGTCCCCGAATGTTTCTCCAGTGCTAAGTAAAGCAGTGTCGCTACACTAGAAATATACTACCTCAAGCAGCGCATCAGGTGTCTCCCCTCGGTCGTTTTACCCCTTTTGACCATTGAGCTAACATAACAATTTTGTAATTATAAATAAGAAACGAAATGTATGTGATGAAGTGATTGATTTATGGCCCAACCTCTCTCTTCAAATTCATTTAAGTTGACAAAATATTCTATCGTAATACATATAATGTTTAAGATATTGCTGCGACAGAGAACCATGGGCGAAGTGACATTTCGGTTTTCCACGATAGAAGACTATGACGGAATTGTTAGGATGACAGACCAAACGTTCAGAGAAGTGGACGGATTTGAGGAGATCTACCCTGATTTTATGGCTGACCCTCCACGGAGTCGTAGGAGAAAGTGGCGGGGAAATTGTGAGTTACTTTCAGTGCAAATATATTCATATGACATCCTGTATTTACCTTCATAAATGTAACATAATTGCTTTGTAATATTACCTGATCTGTCTAACTTTATAACCACTTACACAGTAATGTAGGCTCTGCTGTCTGAGTAGGCCTACGCTGTTAAACTGTCTGGGTTAATTTAAGTTTCTGACACATTGCTAAGACATGAAATGACGTTTTACGTTAAGCTGCAGTATAGATGCATAAAGCAGCAGTTCTGTCCTAAAATGGCGTTTTCACTACCAGTGAAGAAAACCACCATCAATGACACTGACATAAAACCATGGCAAGACGAAATACAAGCACAGGACGAGCAACCCGTTACAACTTACAACTATCGAACGCACAGTCAATCGACTAATCAGATGTAAAGATCTGGGGTTTATCCTCATCGATGGTCAGTTTCGCACAGGTTATCATCTGGAAGACAGCTGCACATGTGTGGTGGATTCTGACCTTCCGACAGAAACACCCTTTTGTGCTGCATCTGTTCGACGATTGTAACCTGCATCCGGCTGCTCCAATACACCCATTTACAAACTCAATGTTGCTAAAATCATAGAAAACAAAATGATACGTTTTTATTCAGAACCGATTGCCATTATGATTGGTCATATTTTGTAATGAGCCATGGTCACAAGATGGATCAAAAAGTTATATAGGACATATTCTTAGCGAACAGCGTTTTTGTCAGACGCGATAGTGTCTTGATTGCACCGATCTGTTGCGTTGATTTGAGAGAGACAAGAAGCAGGTTCATTGTGACGTTTTGGCAATGTGGATTTTTAATCCTTGTCTTATTGCATCATATTTTGTTTTTGTATCGTGTCGATGTTTGCTGGTGCTAATGTTAAGTTGACGTTTTTCGCCAATTGAGCTGCACTATCCTATAATAAGCTTTACAACTATTACAAGGACATTTTGAGTCATTTGATTACATATTATTTGCTCGTATTCTTTAATGTTTGTCTTCTCCTGACTGATATTATGTTTTGAGTTGACTAAAGAACCAAACAGTCAAATCAAACTCGCTTACCGCAAACCCACGACCGCTGGCTGAAGTTTGTAAAAGAATAGCAGGCCCATACAGTTAGTAGACGATCTTAAACAAACTAAGGACAAATTTAATGTTATTCTGTATTGCATTAAAGTAACAAATTGTGGGGGACTGTATATCTTTATTAGGTTGCATTTGGAGGAGCTTACATTGTCTTGGGTGGAACAAAACTCTATTCGACTGGGGGTCGGGTTAGGACTGACTGGAGGGACAAACGAGTATATGGTAAATTGAAAAAATACCTTAGTACTCGTCTTAAAGCGGAAGGATATCCACTACTGACACAGGAAGAGTTTTTTACCCATGGAGATAACCCTGCGCTGCAGCATTTATTACATAGTGAAACATACACGCTCGTTTTCAAGAGGGTAAGTACGATATATAATAGGTACAAAGTAAAATACATACAAACACATATTTCAAGAGGGTATGATATTTTATAAGCACATTGCAAAACATACAAGTACATTTGTGAACAAGGTAAGTGACAGTTTTTAGGTACAGAGCAATTTTACACATGTACATTTTCCAGAGGATAGGGATGGCATTTTATAGACACGGAGTAAAGCATGTAAGTACATCTTCGAGAGGCTGAGAACGATATTTTACCACGGTACAACTTAAAACATACAAGAACATTTTCTAAAGAGAGAGGGTGATATTTTTTGATACAGAGTAGAATATACCAGTACATTTTATGAAAGTATGATATTTTATAGGTACAAAGTAGATAAACTCAGAGAGACAAGTTTCTAAATATATCTAGAGTTTTGAGTTGGGTAACCTACAGACATTTGTCAAGATGTGGTCATTTACATGGTATATACAGTATTGAGCAATGTGTAACAAACAATATATTCCATATGGTGTAGAGCGAGTGGTTGGGGGGAGCTTCGTGTTGCCCTGGTGCTCCCTGAGCTAAAGGGGAACAGAAAGCTGATCATAATTATACAATTTCTGGATAACCACTTCTTGTTTTGTGATAGAACACAACGTTTCGATACATATGCCTGTATCTTCATCAGGTGTAAAAATAAAAGGTGAAGCTATATAACAGTATGATACAGTAGTTAAATAAACAAGGTCTAATGGTCTGTTGAACAGTGTGGTCCATAACCATAGAGAAGATATCTAACATGCTATGTGTATAATAAGAGGATTAAGTTCCAAAGTAACTACCTAAGTAATATACTGTTTGGAGTAAAGAGAGAAATGATCTGTGCTGGAACCATAATGGAATAAGATAGAGATAATTATGAAGAAAAATACATTCTAATAGTTTGTAGATATGTAAGGATGAAGAAGAAATTAATTATGTCAGGAAAGAAAATAGATGTAGCATGGTTAGTGGTGATGCCTTGGTAGAGCAATATAAACTATAAATGAATATGGTTCTGGAGGAGGAGGGGTTACTTATATTAGAGCCCAGTCCATAATTTCAGATTCTGAATGGCTATCGCCTCGTGTAGCATACGTTTCTTCCAATTGTTTGTGTTAGCAAATATTATGAGTGATTGGGATGAAGGGATAGGTGTTCCGCCACTGCGGACTATTCCAGTGTGCCATTGCGGGCTGCTGCCTGGTGCTCATTGATTCCCACGGACAGTGGTCGGCAACTTTGTCCTATATATGACTGGCCACAATCACAATTAATGTTATAGACACAGCCTTTAGGGTCCTGCTTTAGAGAAAGATCCTGCAGAGAAAGACACATCAATAGGAAGAGATTGCTGTTTGATCCGTTTTATTTGCCAGCTGGTTTCCAGCGTATGGAATGGAAATCTTTATGGGTGAATCCTGAATTTGTCTAGTAGTAGGGGGTGATTGGATGTTGTTTATTGCTTTCTGGACTGTGCTGGGAGGGTACTGGTTATAAATTCATTAAATTGTAAATGCTTTTTTAAGGTGGGAAAGTTCAGCATCTCTATTCTCTTGGTCACAAATGTTGTAGGCTCGTTTTGCTAACGTCTGTGCTATACCAGTTTTGACACTCTGTGGGCGGTTGGATTTGTGGTGGATATATTGTTCTGTGAGAGTTGGTTTACGATACAGATGTGACAAGGTTACCCGTGCTCCTGTTGAGTATAGTGTTTCTAGAAATGGGAGCTGTTGCTTTCTGCTGCCCTGGTGTTCGCAGAGCTAAACGGCAACGGGAAGCAGATTTGTTTGTGATGTTCTGCATTTGTGTCCGTCGTCATATAAGTGAAACACCCTTGATTACGACGTTAAACCCGAATCAAACAAACAAACAAACTGCAGTCGCTGGACACATATCCCTTCATCCCAATCACTCCGTCCTATGGGACAATGTCAACATAATATCTGCTAACACGAACAATTGGAAGAAAAGTTCGCTACACCAGGCGCTAGCCATTCAGAATCTGAAACCTGAAATGAACAGAGACGAAGGACATCCTTTACCCAAATTATGGACTGGGCTCTAATATTAGTTACTCCTTCCCCCTCATCCTCCAGAACCATATTCATTTATAGTTTATATTGTACATGTAGCTCTATCAAAGGCATGTATGTGTATATCTTATATGAATTTCACACTACTAATTGTGTGTCTTTCTCACAGATTCCTTCTACATCCTTACATATCTACAACCTATTAGAATTTATTTTTCTTCATCATTATCTCTATTTTATCCCATTATGGTGCCACCACAGATCATTTCTCTCTTTACTCCAGACAGAATATTACTTAGGTAGTTACTTTGGAACTTAATCCTCTTACTATACACATAACGTATTAGATATCTTATCTATGGTTATAAACCATACTGTTCAACGGAACATTAGACCTTGTTTATTTAACTACTTCATCATACTGTTATATAGCTTCACCTCTCCTATTTTTCTTTAGTCTATTTTACACCTGATGAAGATACAGGCATATGCATCGAAACGTTGTGTTCTATCACAAAACAAGAAGTGGTTATCTAGGAAATGTATAATTACACAAACATATAACTAGGAATATTAGATCATCAAATATGTTTTGGACTGTCCCAACAACAGTAATGATTAAGGCGGCCAAAAAGGTCACAACAGGCAAAACTGCTCCGTTTGCCGTATAGCAGAGACTATTCAACATTCCATTGCGAAAAGACTGGGCAGTAAAACTGTTTAAACGTAATATTACTATATTCCTTCCTTATGTATCTGAGATATGATGTTACGGATGTTCACAATTGATTAAAACAGCATTCACTACCCTTCTACAAAACAACTCAAATTAAAGACAATCATCTCATATTTATTTGTACTACTGAAAAAATACATGTTTCCCCTATAACTATCAATTGACAAGGCGATACGCCCTGCCATGTAATTGTTATTACATCATTTCTCTTAAATGGACATGGATTTATTTTTAAAACAATCCAAATAGGTTGCCTTTCGTAAGGTTTTGTTATTCCAAATTCTAGGAAATACCTTTTTATATGGTCTTATAACTGAAATTATACGTGACTAATGTCTTCAAGTTCGGAAAGCAGAAATGAAAAACTAACTTTTAACAGCGTTTTACCAAGATGAATATACATGGAGGCTAGGCTGATAATTATTTCTTTGTTGATCGTACTCTGTTCCTAAGGGCGTCTAAATTTGCAGAAGGTCATTAACCCTGTTTGTGCTTTGTTGCCAATTGGCTTCATACTCATTAATTAACAAATTATGTATAAATATTTTTTTTTACAAAATTCAGCACAAAAAACTCAGCACAAAAAGTGAATTCCTTTGAAGGCAAAGTATGCACTTGGCTACATTGAGAATAGCCTAGTTATTTTGTGTTGGGAAAAAACATTCTTAACATAATTTGTTAATTAATGAGTATGTAGCCATTTGGCATCAAAGCACAAAAAGGGTTAAATTCCGTACACCCGTTGATAAAGGTCAATAAGTACACTAGTCGTACAGATCTCTACGAGATAATTGACAAATAACTCTGAAATATAGTTTCACCTTTTTGTCAACTGTTCACGCACATATCTCGCTTTTATTTACTTCACAAAAACTTGAAAACAATTGTGATGAAGGTTGAAAAGATTGATTGATTGATTGATTGGTGTTTCACACGGTGCTTAAGGCTATTTCACGTATATGTCCGCGGTGTTTTCCAACAATAATTGACACTAGGACAAACAAGATGTGAAGCATTACCATAATGATGGAAAGTTAATTTTCCTCCAGTGCTAAGTAAAAACAGTGCTGCTACTCTTCAAACAAACCGCCCTTAGCCAGAGGACGAGCTTAAATGGCAGAGTAGGAGAGAGCGGGATGGTTCGGACAGTGGGATGCTTCGTACACCCCTGCTGTAGCCAAACATGAACTTGTAACGCGTTTGATGAATGGTTGGGAACGTCCCACGTGACAGCACAGTCGCGCCAAAAACATCACAGTACGCAAGATTCGTCTGCTGCGGATAAATACAGCTTTGCTCAAAATAATAAGTTTTAATGTAAATTTTTACTAGGTATTTGGTTCCGCTTTGTAGCAAACTACTGAAAGAATATTTCTGAAGTTATATGTTTTTAAAAGGCAATCATATCGTCCTGTATTTAGCACATTTGAATGACGTAGTGTCCGGCTGTTTTTTCTGGTTATGGGGAAACGTGAAAAATTTGCACTGAGGAAAGCTTCGGACAGCTGTCCGAATCTATCCCGTAGATGTAGGAACCATCCCTCATTTTATTTTATTTATTTATTTTCAGACTTTAGAGAATATTTGTCGACTTGCGCAGCTCAAAAAATGCCTCGGACTTACAAGCGGATTAACGACAGAGCAATTCTTGCTGAAAACATGAGGCCGACTGTTGAAGATGTATTAGAAACAGGCATGTCTATACGCAAGTCAGATGACCTTCACACTGTTAAACAAGAGATCCATGAATGGATCTTGACGCCCACACTGTTAAGATAGTTTGAAGAGAAGAGTCTAAGAGGGGAC